>BQMB01001723.1:0-160494 GCA_027943415.1 Closterium sp. NIES-67 | reverse complement strand
AAGGGTGTTGTTGGAGATATGCGGAGTCCACTATCCGGAGTGGCGTCGGCGCTCCATTCCACGCCTATCTGCTTCAGTGGAGGTGGTGCTGTTGATGGATTGGTAGCGACGCATGTTTTATGACTTTAAGGAAATCCATAGGCCATGAGGACTTGTATACCGGTAGAGAACCGTTGTCCTCCCATCCTCATAAAAGCAAATATCTCCTGCTCTTGAGGGTATATAACATTGCCATGTTGTTCCAGTGCATAGTGGTATGTCTTGTTATAATCACAATAGGCTCAAATGTGCCTATAATGAGAGATAGAGAGCACGGTCGGATTTCCGTCAGACCACTTCAAATATTGATAAGAATCTGCTCGCTGAGTCAAACGGTGATCTGTAAGTTGGATCTGGAGCTCGTTGGTGTCCTCTCTCATCAGCAAGTTGAATCATGAAATTCTATAAAGATTTGACGATGCTATGGCGGTGTGACTGGCAAGAGGTATAGCAGCCACTATAGTCTTAGAAGCACAAACTTAGCAAGAAGAATTGAGATTGAGATGGTTCCCAGCCTCTACATACCCCAAGAGTCAAGGTTCAGGTTGGTGGCACACCACCAGAGAGTTCCCAACCATGAGGAGACTCGAAACAAACCCACCAAGGGGCTACACCAAGTGAAATATAACACTATACGAAGTAGCATTACTGTTTTCACTATTTAAATATTTATCCACATCCCTTGGGCTTGAAATCTTCAGCTCTTGGTCTTGGTTCTGCAAGATAAATTCTTCTTGAGTTGATGAGGGCTGGATGCACACACCTGCGACGCGATGGACACTTCACACACGACAAAATAGAAAACACATGCGACGCGCAAACGACGACTTGACATGCGAGTAATGAAAACTCGCTAATGCCTTGACCGACACACACCACATTGTGAGACACCATTCAAGCACACACACAAGCACTAGATAGCAATGACATAGACTCACAAGTCACTCCATGCCATGCATGCACACACACGAACAAGGACGACAAGCCGAGTGCAAGCCGTAGGGTTGCACCAACAAACTCCCCATCGGATTGTTGGCCTTAGAATCTGCTCCCCTTAGTTCAAAGCCATCCTAGCAAGCTTGCAACACTTCCAATGCTGCTGCTCAACCAGCCTCTTGGTTATCATATCAGCAGGCTGCGCCGTCGTCTTCATGTAGTGCAACTCCACTTCATCTGCGGTTACCATGCTCCTCACCCAATGCCACTTCACCTTCATGTGCTTGGTGAGGCCATGAAGAACGGGGTTTTTAGCCAATGCAATAGCACCCTGACTATCACAATAGATTGGGGTAGGTCCGTGCTGCTCCTCCCCCAATTCAGTTAGCAAATGCCGCTACCACACAACCTCTCTTATGGCACAGAAGAGTGCCATGTACTCGGACTCCACCGAGCTCAATGCTTGGTCCACTTGTTTCTTGCTCTCCCAAGCTGTTGGGCCTCCACCAACACAGAAGATGAAGCCTCCCACACTTGTCATATACTCGGGTTCTGATGTCCAAGATGCATCAAAGAAAGCGGTGAGAAAGAGCCTCCTGGGTTCGACTCCATCCGCACCCTTTTGACGCCTTTGTGCCGCTGCGGAGTATTGCAGTCCTTGCTCAGGAACTCTCCCCCACGGTCAGTGCAAATCGCCTTCACAAGCTGGTCTTGTTGCCGCTCCACCATCGGCAACTAATCGGTCTTCACCGTTTCAGCTACGACACTCTTCTTGGGCAGCACATACACCCAAGTCATGCGAGTGTAGACGTCCACAATGGTAAAGGAAGTACTCTGCTCCAGCAGCTCCAAGCTTCAAGGGGCCCACCACATCCATCACCACCTCGTCAAGTGGTGCCTTCGCCGTTGTCTTCGAGCTATGGAACGGGTAGCGGGTGATTTTGGCTTGCATGCATGTTGGAGAGCCAAGCACCTCATTGGGCTCCCCCTTGACACGTATCCCGCTGACCATCTCTTGCTTAACTATCTGCTGCAAAATGGGTAATGCCACATGCCCCATTCGCCGATGCAAGGTCAGCCAATCACACTCTCCCATAGTGGAAGTCGGGTTGGAGAAAGCAGCACCTGCAAATGTGCCCCACAATCTCTCTCCATTCTCCTTTGCCACTGCTACTTTGCTGATCTTAGCCTTCTTCTCCTCATTTCCACCATCTTTCGCTGCTGCACCACTCTCCTTGGGTTCACACGCCTTGTTGGTCCCTCCAAGATTGCACTCCTTATAATCACTCTTGGTGTCACTTTGCTTTCCGTGATCACCGCCACCAACCGCTTTAGTCTTGGTGTTGACGCTTGCTGCGACTTGCCTCTTCTTAGGCATGGGGATCACTGGAATTTGCCACATCTCATTGGATATGTCCTTTTTCCTCAGAAAAGGTCTCAAAGCCTCCGCTCACCAAGCCTCGCGGTATAAGTTTTGGATCCCTTGGAAGATGTGTCCATGCCGGCCTTCTGCAAACGGCGTACGGAAATCAGGTTTGCTGCTAGTTTGGGCACCCAAAGCATGTTCTTGAGGCCCACCATCTTCCCATCAGTACCCTTGAACACCTTTCCCATGCCTTTCACCTCTGCTCACTGCCCCAAAGCAGATGTAACATGCTTGACCGGCGAGGGTTCGAGTTCGGTGAGCAAGTCCGCACGAGGTGTCATGCTACAGGAAGCGACGCTATCAATCACCCGAAAGTCCAGAGAGTGAAGGGTGACCTTTCCCACAGTAGCTGGCTCCTCAAAGCCTTCCACACCTTCTGCTGCACCTGCCGCTTGCATGGAGACAAAGAATAATTGGCCCGGGTATCGATCTTCACTCCGGTCCG
Organism: Closterium sp. NIES-67; assembly: GCA_027943415.1. Taxonomy (NCBI): domain Eukaryota; kingdom Viridiplantae; phylum Streptophyta; class Zygnematophyceae; order Desmidiales; family Closteriaceae; genus Closterium; species Closterium sp. NIES-67. Next base: position 157,648 of record BQMB01001723.1, on the reverse strand, counting down.
TCTCGTAGTCTCCACCTTTCATGCTTGCCGCTTCGCTTCCACGACCACCACGGCCTCCACGAACTCTGCCTCTTCCTCCCCTTGCTCCTCTGCTGTCTTGGCCTTTAGAAGGGGTTCATTCATCAGGCAATCTGAAGCAATCTCTTCACATGTGGCCGGTCTTGTGGCAAAAGTGACATTCACCATCAAATCAACCGCGCCCACGCCCGTAGCCATTGTTGTTGTTGCTGCCATATCCTCCATTACCACGGCCTCTATTGAAGTTACTGCTGCCAAATCTGCCTCCTCGCCCTCTGCCCCTTCTATGGCCGTGCCCACGGCCCATGCTTGCAACTCCGGCACCACCGGGACCCGCCAATTCGCGACGGCGGAAATCTTCTTGTAAGATTTCCCGCTTCACATCTTCGAGCGAGAGGGGGGCAAGATCTCAATTTAGGTAGATGATGAGCGAAGACCATGAGTCTAGAAGGAAGGCCAGCAGCTTGGTCTTATTTCGAAGGTCACTGTAGTTCAGGTCAGCTCCTTCGAGCCGTGTCAACAAGTCGAAGAATTTCTGCACTCCTTCCTCCATCGGTTCGCCTTCGTCAAATCGAAGTGTCGCCATTTGCTGCTCCAAAACTACAGCCACCGTCGTTGTTGCAGGAGCGTGTACACCCTTGAGAGCAGCCCATGCCTTTGGTCCCTTTGCTGGTTCACGCTGAAAAGGCTTGATGTGACGGATTTGGCTGCTCCCCAACGCTTGCCCAAGTAGAAGGTAGCCTTGTGCGCTCTTCCGCACCCACTGGCTCTTCTCCGGATCGTTCTCGGGGCGCTTCTCTGTTCCTTCCATCACCTCCAGCAGATCATAGTGGTCGAAGATGTTTTCCATCTTGAAGGACCACTCAGCAAAGTTGTCACCGTTGAACTTGTCAAGGCCAAACACTCTAGGCTCATCCCTAGAGGGGCCAAGGCTAGGTTGCACGGGAGCAACGGGTGGATCTTGGTCTTGACCTCGTGCTTGGGCATCTTCTCTGCCTCCAGCATCACTTCCACGCCCTTCCACAGATCTAGGCATGGTCGAAATGGCTCCAAATGGCTCTGATACCACTTGTTATAATTACAACAGGCTCAGATGTGCCTAAAATGAGAAATAGAGTGGGCAATTGGACTTCCGTCAGACATATTCAAATATTGATACCGATCTCACCTATGCCTCAAACGGTTATCTGTAAGTTGAATCTAGAGCGCGTTGCTGTCATCTATCAGCAGCAAGTCGAATCATGAAATTCCATAAAGATTTGACGATGCTATGGCAGTTTTTTTAGCATGAGGTATAGTCTTAGACGTACAAAGTTAGGAAGAAGAATCGAGATTGAGATGGTTCCCAGCCTCTACAAGCCCCAAGAGCCAAGGTCTAGGTTGGTGGTACACCACCACAGAGTCCCCAACCACGAAGAGTCTCGAAACAAACCCAACAAGGGGCCACACCAAGTGAAATGTAACACTACACGAAGTAGCATTACAATTTTCACTATTTTTATACTTATCCGAGTCCCTTGGGCATAAAATCTTGAGCTCTTGGTCTTGCTTCTGCAAGATAAATTCTTTTTGAGTTGATGAGGGCATGCTGCACTCACATGCGACGCAATGGATACTTCACACTCGACAAAATGGGAAAAACACATGCGACGCACAAACGACGACTTGACATGCGAGTTGTGAAAACTCGCTAATGTCTTTACTGACACAAACCACATTGTGATACACCATTCAATCACACACACAAGCACTAGATTGCAATGACATAGACTCACAAGTCATTCCATGCCATGCATACACACACACAAACAAGGACGACAAGCCGAGTGCAAGCCATAGGGTTGCACCAACACCTTCTTGCTCACAGACTTAGTTGAGCGGCCTAGCTCAGCCCCGGTCCTGTACGCTGACAACAGGGCCATGATCCTCATGTGTCGGGAGCCTCGACTGGAGGGCAGAATGAAGCACATCCAGCTGCAGTACTTCCTCCTGCGCGAGCTGCAACTACGCCGTCAGGCCCGCGTAGTACACTTGGCCTCAGGTGCCAACACATCTGATTTCTTTAGGAAGGCGCTTGCGCCTAAAGTTCATCAGCGGCACTGTGTACAGCTTGGTCTAGTTCCTGTAGCTTCTCACTTGTTAGGATCTTGATTGTGAACTATTTTTATATTATCTTGACTGGTCTTGTGGCTCTTGTCCCATAGGCTGGACGAATAGTACTTCTCTATGTTCCACATGATTAGTTTATACTCTTGCTGACTGGTCTTCGGACCCCTGCCTCAGTGGTTGGACTAATAGTGCCACATTGAGCTGTGTGTCTTGTGCCAGGCACTGCCCCTCCTCTAGCTTAGGTGGTGTCTCATGTCAGAAACCCAGTCACTAACCACTGGGTTAAAAGGGCTTGTTGAATAGCGGGTAAGTGCGCCCATAGCCCCCCAGGCTCTGCACCTGTGGCCCTTCCCCGAGGATCTCAAGGGCAACCCCAGCGGGTCACTCAACACCCCCCCCGCTGGGATAGGTGGAAGACACGAGCGCCTCTGCAACGCTGGCACTGGGAATTGAACCCAAGACCTTTGGCTCTGATACCATGTCAGAAACCCAGTCACTAACCACTGGGTTAAAAGGGCTTGTTGAATAGCGGGTAAGTGCGCCCATAGCCCCCCAGGCTCTGCACCTGTGGCCCTTCCCCGAGGATCTCAAGGGCAACCCCAGCAGGTCACTCAACATCTCAAGCATATTTGTATATGTTATTATAGGCTAGATAGATGGATGCTCTTAGAGGGTACAAAACCAACCTGTTTGCCTTATTCTAGCAAATTATTCTACTCAGAGTATTTCCTAATCAGTTACAATCTAAGTTGGTGTTTTTCCCCCATTTCTAAGACTTTTAGAAAGAATCGCTAGGGTTGATATAACAAGACCCATAAGTCTTCTATCCGGTCGGTATGCAGGACAGAGTCCCAATATTTTGTGTTATCCCCCTTGTAGTCTGCACCTAGCTAGCTTTCGTACATACAATTTAAATACACTAACTGGCGGCATCTTTCTGATATTCACAGTTCACGCGAACTACGCTAACTGCAAAACTAGCAGGAATGTATATATATGCAGATACACCGCAACACTACACAGCAAGCATGCACACATCGGACAACCAAACCATAGCTGAATTACATTCTACAAGTCGCTACTCAGCCCACCACGCAGTCCAGCAAAACAAAGCGCTGTACACAAAATGTCTTGCCACCTGGCGCCAACACAACCCTCTCGCCATCCATCATTTCGCCCTCACCGCCTCCTCAGCTTCTGCTGCAATGAACTGGTTCCCACAACCGCCTCACCCGAACATGGGAACACTCCCTCGTCCCAGTTATGTGACACCTTATTATGGAATCACGTACAGTTATCATGTCTGTGCACCAGTAGCCCTCGCCACTCTAGCTGGCCCCTTGCCAGCGAGTCAGATGCACTTGTAGCCCTTGCAGCTGCGAATGAACGGAATGCAGATGCGCCCAGGGCAGGAGTTGCTCGAGCACAGACGGCGCTTCTTCTTGCACTCTGGAGGGGCGCGTGCTACTGGCAGAGCAAGTGCGGAGGAGAGGGGGGTGTGGTGGATGTGACAGAAGCCGTATGAGTGCATGTGCTCGGAAGTGGAATGAGGGGGGCATCTAGTCCCCGACTCGTGCATTACTAGACATACCACCAGAGCATTGAATGGCACATCACCCTCTGGACCCTTCCATTACAACACACACCCACGCCCCCACACCCCCACACGCACGCACGCACTCACCGACCCGTGATGCGGGCATGTGGCTCCAAGCAAGAGCACACACACAGCGGCATGCACGGTGCGGTCGCACGTCATTATTATTCCCTGGTCTTGTGTTGCCTAACAGCTCTCCTCTGCACACTCCCCTTCACTCCTCCCAACTCGCTTCCCTTCCCACACACACCCCTTCCAGATGCTTCCCCTGCCGCACCCTTCTGCTCACCCTTGGTGCACGTGTTGCAGAAGTTCGAGCAGGCGCGGCAGAAGGCTGTGCCTGAGTACTGCACCACCTCGCACCGCCCAGCACCGCACGGCGTCGCAGTGAGGTGCACGTAGCTGCGAGGGGGGGAAGGTACAAGAGGGATGAAAGGAGAGGGATTCCAGAGTTCTATGACCATGCAGCAAGTATCAAAAAGAGTGAGGACGGGCAGCGGAGGTTCGGAGGGGAGGGAAAAATGTCAATGGTGGGAGGATTTCAGGCTAGATGTGAAATGGAAAGGAGGGGGCGCGAGTGATTTACAGAGTCTGCAGATTGAGCATGGAGCCCATGGTAGCAGGGATAGAGCCAGAGAGTGTTGGAATATGAAGGTCACTGTTGGCCATGGATGGTGATGATGCATGGTGGCACGTGGCATATGAATGGTGGCATGTGGAATTATGCATGGTGGCATGCACAGCAACAATGCAGCAGAATCAGAAGGAAGGGGTGCCAGGCAGGGGGAAACAGGGAGATGAATTGAGTCCAAGGAACGGAAGGAGAGAAGGAAGTCGAAGGAATGGGCGAATCAGATGACGTGGAGGCGAGTCAGGTGTGAAGGGGAAAAGGGGGTGCATGGACACCTTGGGCTAATATGGGCTGGTATTGCATGACACATTGATTTCCTGTCCTACGCCCTGGCGAAGGCATGTTACAGGCGAAACAAGAAGGAACGCAATATTACAAGCAGGATAACTGGCAGAACATTACAGGTGGGATAAGTTTCTCAGTTTGGTGATGGTGGTTGGGATAGTGCCTGCCAGGTTCGTTGAACAGAGGTTACTGGAGGAAACGAGAAAGGGCGTGAGGGAGGAAGGGGGAAGGGGGAGGTAGATACGATTAAGTTTGCTCACAAGTTTCACTGTCTGCTTCAGTGCATTCATTCAACCCCGGGGCAGTCTGCTTCAGGTTGCCCTTGAAGTCGTTTTTGAAGTCGTTGAAGTCGTTGAACCCCGGCCGTTAAAGTAGTTTTTTACCAACCCCGGGGCAGTCTGCTTCAAATTGCGCTTGAAGTCGTTTTTGAAGTCGTTGAAGTCGTTGAACCCCGGACCTTGAAGTCGTTTTTTAACAACCCCGGGGCAGTCTGCTTCAGGTTGCCCTTGAAGTCGTTTTTGAAGTCGTTGAACCCCGGCCCTTGAAGTCGTTTTTTAACAACCCCGGGGCAGTCTGCTTCAGGTTGCCCTTGAAGTCGTTTTTGAAGTCGTTGAAGTCGTTGTATCCCGGCCCTTGAAGTCGTTTTTTAACAATCCAGGGGAGTCTGCTTCAGGTTGCCCATTGCCTGTGGCACTCTCTCGCTTCTAGTGCTCAGCTCCAGTGCTCAGCTCAAGTGGGCAACTCAAGTGGGCAACTCAAGTGATCAACTCAGGAGAGGCGCACTCACAGGTATGTGAGCGACGTAAGAGAGCCTATGGATGCAAGGATGCTGCCATTGAAGTCGTTGAAGCTCAGGTCCCTGCACACATGGGACGGTGGGCGAGAGCGGAGATGCGGGGAAGGAGGCGGTGAGGGGGGGGAAGAAGGAGGAGGAGGCAGAAAGCATCTAAATTGTCCTCACATGCAGATGAGAGGGTGACGTGCGGCTGCAGCGATGTGGGGCCGATGCGGTGCGCTATGCTGTGACCCAGCGCTGACTGACGAGCTCATCAAGGGATGAGACGAAAGCCACAATGATTTGGTTCCCAGAGGTGCGCAAAAACTCTGGCAGATTTACACACACGTGTGCAAACACCTCAAGCATTTAGACCTTACCCTCTTGCTTCTGCCAAAGTTGCTACTTTCGAGTACACTCAAAATCCACCAGTTGTGCGACCCCTGAAGCTGCCCGTGATATTTACTGTTCGCCCTAAGCATACCTCCTCCTGTCGCTGCTGCTCCTCTGGTGTCTTTGTCCCAAGAACTGCTAGTCGCTGTTCGCCCTATGTATGCCTCACGCATATGCAAGCAGCAATGCCGCAAGTAATAAGCTGCACTCAGCTACTCACATCCGCTCAGCTACTCACATGTACTCAGCACGCTTCATCTTTGTGAAGGCAGGTGGAAAGGCCTCTGAAAATGAATTCTTCTGCAACTCTCTGAGGTAAGGGAGGGGGAGGGAGAGGGAGAGGGAAAAGGAGAGGGAGAGGAAGAAAGAGACAGAGAGGGAGAGAAAGAGGAAGAGGGAGAGGGAGAGGAGGAGGGAGAGGAGGAGGGAGAGGTTAGGGAGAGGTGAGAGAGAAAGGCGGACGTCGAGGGCACAGCCATGGGCATGAGCAAACACTGAAGTCCAACGGAGGCACAGATGGACTTCAGCCCCCGGGAAGCAGGCTGAAAACTGTGATACCTCTGCGGCCTTCAGCCTTTACCCCCTCCCTTTTTCGCCCCCCTCCCTTCTCCAGGCCCCCCTCTTTCACACAGCTGTAAACCCACCCACCCCACGCCCACCCACCCTGCCACGCCTCACAGGTTCTCCCACCCGCCCATCCAGAAAATCGTTTCCTTTTGCGCCATCAGAGAACCTTGCTCAGTCGCAGCGCACCATACCATAGCGACCATGTGAGGTGAGCCGCTCAACGGCCGCAATCTGCATACCATGGACCATAGAGTACCATAGAGCACACATGCCGCCTCACATGTGCTTCAACGGCCTCAGTGCTCTCGAGCATGGGGGGAGTTCGCAGCACAAACGGCAACGTGCCTGCTCTTGGGTTAACTGTAGAGAAGATGCTCTGGAGAATCTCTCAAGGGATATCACACATTCACAAAGTTGCTGCCCTATTTGCAAAGTTGCTGCCCTATTCGAAAAGTTGCTGCCCAATTCAAAAAGTTGCTGCCTGGCACAGAGCCTGGAACTCACAGAGACATCAAGGCAGTCAGTGTACTCAATCCTTGGGGGATGGGCGACTCCAATTGGTTGTAGTGGAGCATGCTGGAACCGGGGGAAAGAGGGGGGAAGCAGGGACAGGAGGAAGGCGGGGAGCGGGCAGGATGAGAGAGAAGGGACAAACGGTGGCACATACAGAGAGGGCAGGGGCGGCACATACAGAGAAGGCGGCACATACAGAGAAGGCGGCACATACAGAGAAGGCGGCACATACAGAGAAGGCGGCACATACAGAGAAGGCGGCACATACAGAGAGGGTGGCACATACAGAGAGGGCGGCACATACAGAGAAGGCAGCACATACAGAGAAGGCGGCACATACAGAGAAGTAAGGCACATACAGAGAGGGTGGCACATACAGAGAGGGCGGCACATACAGAGAAGGCGGCACGTCCAGAGAAGGTGGCACGTACAGAGAAGGTGGCACATACAGAGAAGGCGGCACATACAGAGAAGGCGGCACATACAGAGAAGGCGGCACATACAGAGAAGGCGGCACATACAGAGAAGGTGGCCCATTGAGAGAAGGCGGCAGATACAGAGAAGGCGGCAGATTCAGAGAAGGCGGCACATACAGAGAAGGCGGCCCATACAGAGAAGGCGGCACATACCGAGAAGGCGGCCCATACAGAGAAGGCGGCACATACAGAGAAGGCGGGACATACAGAGAAGGCGGCACATATAGAGAAGGCGGCACATACAGAGAAGGCGGCACATACCGAGAAGGCGGCCCATACAGAGAAGGCGGCACATACAGAGAAGGCGGCACATACAGAGAAGCAAGGCACATACAGAGAAGTAAGGCACATACAGAGAGGGTGGCACATACAGAGAGGGCGGCACATACAGAGAGGGCGGCACATACAGAGAAGGCGGCACATACAGAGAAGGCGGCCCATAGAGAGAAGGCGGCAGATACAGAGAAGGCGGCAGATTCAGAAAAGGCGGCACATACAGAGAAGGCGGCCCATACAGAGAAGGCGGCAGATACAGAGAAGGCGGCACATGCAGAGAAGGCGGCACATACAGAGAAGGCGGCACACACAGAGAAGGCGGCACATACAGAGAAGGCGGCACGTACAGAGTAGGCGGCACATACAGAGAAGCAAGGCACATACAGAGAAGTAAGGCACATACTGAGAGGGTGGCACATACAGAGGGGGCGGCACATACACAGAAGGCGGCACTTACAGAGAAGGCAGCACATACAGAGTAGCGGCACATACAGAGAAGGCGGCACATACAGAGAAGAAAGACACATACAGAGAAGGCGGCACATACAGAGAAGGCGGCACATACAGAGAAGGCGGCACATACAGAGAAGGCAGCACATATAGAGAAGGCGGCACATACAGAGAAGGCGGCACATACAGAGAAGTCGGCACATACAGAGAAGGCGGCACATACAGAGAAGGCGGCACATATAGAGAAGTCGGCACATACAGAGCAGGCGGCAAATACAGAGAAGGCGGTACATGCAGAGAAGGCGGCACATACAGAGAAGGCGGCACATACAGAGAAATAAGGCACATACAGAGAGGGTGGCACATACAGAGAGGGCGGCACATACAGAGAAGGTGGCACATACAGAGAAGGCGGCACATACAGAGAAGGTGGCACATGCAGAGAAGGCGGCACTTATAGAGAAGGCGGCACATACAGAGAAGGCGGCACATACAGAGAAGTAAGGACATACAGAGAAGGCAACACATGCAGAGAAGGCGACACATATAGAGAAGGCGGCACATACAGAGAAGGCGGCACATACAGAGAGGTCGGCACATACAGAGAAGGCGGCACATACAGAGAAGGCGGCACATACAGAGAAGGCGGCACATACAGAGAAGGCGGCACATACAGAGAAGGCGGCACGTACAGAGAAGGCGGCACATACAGAGAAGCAAGGCACATACAGAGAAGTAAGGCATATACAGAGAGGGTGGCACATACAGAGAGGGCGGCACATACAGAAAGGGCGGCACATACAGAGAAGGCGGCACATACAGAGAAGGCGGCCCATAGAGAGAAGGCGGCAGATACAGAGAAGACGGCAGATTCAGAAAAGGCGGCACATACAGAGAAGGTGGCCCATACAGAGAAGGCGGCACATACAGAGAAGGCGGCACATGCAGAGAAGGCGGCACATACAGAGAAGGCGGCACACACAGAGAAGGCGGCACATACAGAGAAGGCGGCACGTACAGAGTAGGCGGCACATACAGAGAAGCAAGGCACATACAGAGAAGTAAGGCACATACTGAGAGGGTGGCACATACAGAGGGGGCGGCACATACACAGAAGGCGGCACATACAGAGAAGGCAGCACATACAGAGTAGCGGCACATACAGAGAAGGCGGCACATACAGAGAAGTAAGACACATACAGAGAAGGCGGCACATACAGAGAAGGCAGCACATACAGAGAAGGCGGCACATACAGAGAAGGCGGCACATTCCGAGAAAGCGGCCCATACAGAGAAGGCGGCACATACAGAGAAGGCGGCACATACAGAGAAGGCGGCACATATAGAGAAGGCGGCACATACAGAGAAGGCGGCACATACAGAGAAGGCGGCACATAAAGAGAAGTCGGCACATACAGAGCAGGCGGCAAATACAGAGAAGGCGGTACATACAGAGAAATAAGGCACAAACAGAGAAGGCGGCACATACAGAGAAGGCGGTACATACAGAGAAGGCGGCACATACAGAGAAATAAGGCACATACAGAGAGGGTGGCACATACAGAGAGGGCGGCACATACAGAGAAGGCGTCACATAGAGAGAAGGCGGCATATACAGAGAAGGTGGCACATGCAGAGAAGGCGGCACTTATAGAGAAGGCGGCACATACAGAGAAGGCGGCACATACAGAGAAGTAAGGCACATACAGAGAAGGCGGCACATACAGAGAAATAAGGCACATACAGAGAGGGTGGCACATACAGAGAGGGCGGCACATACAGAGAAGGCGTCACATAGAGAGAAGGCGGCATATACAGAGAAGGTGGCACATGCAGAGAAGGCGGCACTTATAGAGAAGGCGGCACATACAGAGAAGGCGGCACATACAGAGAAGTAAGGCACATACAGAGAAGGCAACACATGCAGAGAAGGCGACACATATAGAGAAGGCGGCACATACAGAGAAGTGGGCACATACAGAGGAGGCGGCACATACAGAGGAGGCGGCACATATAGAGAAGGCGGCACATACAGAGAAGGCGGCACATACAGAGAGGCCGGCACATACAGAGAAGGCGGCACATACAGAGAAGGCGGCACATACAGAGAAGGCGGCACATACAGAGAAGGCGGCACAGACAGAGAAGGCGGCACATACAGAGAAGGCGGCACATACAGAGAAGTCGGCACATACAGAGAAGGCGGCACAAACAGAGAAGGCGGCACATACAGAGAAGGCGGCACATACAGAGAAGGCAGCACATACGGAGAAGGCGGCCCATACAGAGAAGGCGTCACGTACAGAGAAGGCGTCACATACAGAGAAGGCGGCACATACAGAGAAGGCTGCACATACTGTATAGGCGGCACATACAGAGAAGGCGGCACATACCGAGAAGGCGGCACATACAGAGAAGGCGTCACGTACAGAGAAGGCGTCACATACAGAGAAGGCGTCACATACAGAGAAGGCGGCACATACAGAGAAGGCTGCACATACTGAGAAGGCGGCACATACAGAGAAGGCGGCACATACCGAGAAGGCGGCACATACAGAGAAGTAAGGCACATACAGAGAGGGTGGCACATACAGCGAGGGCGGCACAAACAGAGAAGGCGGCACATACAGAGAAGGCGGCACATACAGAGAAGGCGGCACATACAGAGAAGGTGCACATACCGAGAAGGCGGCACATATAGAGAAGGCGGCACATACAGAGAAGGCGGCACTTACAGAGAAGGCGGCACATACAGAGAAGGCGGCACATGCAGACAAGGCGGCACATACAGAGAAGGCGGCACATACAGAGAAATAAGGCACATACAGAGAGGGTGGCACATACAGAGAGGGCGGCACATACAGAGAAGGCCGCACATACAGAGAAGTAAGGCACATACAGAGAAGGCGGCACATACAGAGAAGGGGGCACATACAGAGAAGGCGGCACATACCGAGAAGGCGGCACATACAGAGAAGTAAGGCACATACAGAGAGGGTGGCACATACAGAGAGGGCGGCACATACAGAGAAGGCGGCACATTCAGAGAAGGCGGCACATACAGAGAAGGCGGCACATACAGAGAAGAAAGGCACATACAGAGAAGGTGGCACATACAGAGAAGGCGGCGCATACAGAGAAGGCGGCACATACAGAGAAGGCGGCACATACAGAGAAGGTTGCATATACCGAGAAGGCGGCACATATAGAGAAGGTGGCACATATAGGGAAGTCGGCACATACAGAGAAGGCCGCACATACAGAGAAGGCGGCACATATAGAGAAGGCGGCACATACAGAGAAGACGGCACATACAGAGAAGTCGGCACATACAGAGAACGCGGCACATACAGAGACGGCGGCACATACAGAGAAGGCGGCACATACCGAGAAGGCGGCACATACAGAGAAGTAAGGCACATACAGAGAGGGTGGCACATACAGAGAGGGCGGCACATACAGAGAAGGCGGCACATACAGAGAAGGCGGCACATACACAGAAGGCGGCACATACAGAGAAGGTAGCACATACCGAGAAGGCGGCACATATAGAGAAGGCGGCACATACAGAGAAGGCGGCACATACAGAGAAGGCGGCACATACAGAGAAGGCGGCACATACAGAGAAGGTGGCACGTACAGAGAAGGTGGCACATACAAAGAAGGCGGCACATACAGAGAAGGCGGCACATACCGAGAAGGCGGCCCATACAGAGAAGGGGGCACATACAGAGAAGGTGGCACATACAGAGAAGGCGGCACATACAAAGAAGGCGGCACATACAGAGAAGGCGGCACATACCGAGAAGGCGGCCCATACAGAGAAGGCAGCACATACAGAGAAGGCGGCACATACAGAGAAGGCAGCAGATACACAGAAGGCGGCACATACAGAGAAGGCAGCCCATAGAGAGAAGGCGGCAGATACAGAGAAGGCGGCAGATTCAGAGAAGGCGGCACATACAGAGAAGGCGGCACATACAGAGAAGGCGGCACATACAGAGAAGGCGGCACATACAGAGACGGTAAGGCACATACAGAGAAGCAAGGCACATACAGAGAAGCAAGGCACATACAGAGAAGCAAGGCACATACAGAGAAGGCAACACATGCAGGCACATACACATGTCGGTTGCATACGCCGGAAACTTGGTGTCGCGGTAATCTGTCCGCCGAATGAGCACCGGACCTTCAGACGCAGAGCCGCTCTCGAAATCGTCGCTGCCAGCCGGGTACGGAGCATACCCATGCTTGGCGGGCCTAGCCCTAGGCCCTCCGTCCTCCCCTCCTCTCCCTTGCTTCCTCATGTCGCCACGTCCTTGCTTCCCTCTGCTCGCCCCTTTCTTCCTCTTGCCATTACTCCCCCTCCCCTTATCCTTCCCACCGTTGTGCCGTCCGACGCGCCTGTCCCTGCCGCGCTTTTTGCCGCGCTTGCGGTCGCCGTCAGACTCGCTCTCGAGGGACTCAGGCTCGCTGCTTTCAGTGCTCCGACCGTCGTAGTTGGACTCTGACGCCGAGGACTCCCCCGAGTCAGAGTCGCTGGAAGAGGACGGCGAGTCTGATTCCTCGGGAGAGTCTTCGCGCTTTTTCCGTTTCGTCTCGCGGACGCGGCCTCTTTCGCGGCGTTCAGGTGATGGGGCAATGGCGTCGCTCTTCGCTCGACGGGTGTCTCCATCGCGACGCTCCCATTCGCCGTCCTTGTCCTTGTTTGACGGTTTCTCTGGGCTGGTCGTCGCGGCCACGGTCGCGCGGCCTTCCACACGAGCGGGAGTCTTCAAGACGGGGGCCGCAGCAGCGGCCTGCGAGGGCCTCGCGCGATCCGACTCCGCCACATTGTTTGCGACAGTTTCACCGTTAGGGGAATCATCGTGCGACGGCGGCATGGCGCTAGCAGGGGACTCCACGATGACCATCGCCACTTCCTCAACCGCCTGAGGCGCGTCTGCTGCGGTCGTGGGTGGACAATCGGCGTTCATTGCGGCGCTCATCACGACGCGGTTCCGCGTCGGTGCGGCAGCTGCGGGAATGGGAGCGGCGCTCGCGTCCGCCTTCGCCGGAGGGGTGCCGGCCTCTGGGGCTGCGACCACTTTTGCTGCCTTTGTATCCTCCTCTGCTAGCGCTGCATCCTCCTCTGCTACCGCCGCATCCCTGTCTGCTACCGCCGCATCCTTGTCTGCTACCGCCGCATCCTCCTCAGCTACCGCTGCATCCTCCTCTGCATCCGCTGCAGACCCCTCTACTGCTGCTGCAGTGGCCTTCGCTGCGTTTCTCTCGGCCTTTTCCCTTACGGCCCGTTCTTTTTTCGTCTCTGCCTTGGGCTTCTTGGGGGCGTGCGGCGGTCCATCATTCCCTGCATGGCGGCCCGGCAACGCGCAATGTCAGGGAATGTTAAATACGAAGGCACAAAAAAACCGCCACCTGGCGGGTGGAGCATGGAAGACAAGTAGCTCACCGGGGGTGCCGACAAGATCACCTATCGGTTTCTTCCGCTGAGCCGACCTTTTCATTGGGCTACGAAGCCCGCCCGGCGCGACGTCCCCGTAAGGGTCGTCTAGGGCATCATCGTCGCCATCCGGGTCGGAAGAGTTGGCGTCACTTTCCAGCCCGTCGCCCTTCTTCACCGAAAGCTTGTTTGCTTTCCGGTATTCACGGACCGCTTCTGCAGTTTCCTCTCTAGTAATCTTCCGTTTTTTCCCCCTCCGTTTACCCCTGGCAGGCACCTCGCCTGAGCCACTGTCGTAGTCCTTTAGATCTACGCGCTCCTTACGGCGCCTATCTCCGCGTCTGACTTCGTCGCGTGTCATGGCTACTGGTGGAGGGGAAAATGAACGCAATCACAAGCCCTATACCGTAGAGTCTAGAAATGTGCAAACATGCTGTCAAATTGAAAACTGGAAATGCGGATAACCCAATGCTACCTTTCTGGGACGGTCGGACAGGGTGAGGGGAGGGGAAGGGGTTACCTGCTACAGTGATGTGTGTGAACCCTCAAAGAACCCCTATAGTCCTCTTGTGCCCTTTGTTTGGCGTGAGCGACGCGACACCCTCGGATTACATATCGAATGGCGCACAAGCTTCATCATCGATTCGGGCGAACATGCCTGATTGGTGGGGGGAAATGAACATGGCATGGCGTGCAAAATTACATTGTGTCCGACGTGGTCACGCCCTGTAAGATCAATGTATACACCACCCGCTATGTGTAGAAATTGCTTAACCAGTACTAAATCGACGAAGCGTGGAGACTTTATGATTATGACACAGATGCATTACCGAAGAGCCCAAATTTTTGCAAAGCAGTGGTAGACGAGAGGTTATTCATTTGAGGAATTCGCGAAAGAGTGTTTAGGGTCAGTGGTGTGCAATGAACATGAAGCAATCCAATGTGGTTTGTAGGATGTTCCGCGTGTTCATCCTTGAGATGTGCGCTCTGCGGCAGTGGTTAATTGGTCTTGTGAACCCTGTCGGAGTCAATGTAACAAAACAGTGTTCATTGTAGCACGACAATACATGATGCATACAAAAAGTGAATGCCAAGGGTATGTCGAAGATGCATTTAACAGGGGTACGTTACCTATGCACCTACGGGTCGGACGTGCCAACAGTTTGGTGAGGAAGTGAGCTGCAATGTCGCCAATGTAACAGTACGTCAGGTTCACTCTCCCGTCGTGGACTTTGACTTTGACGCAACAGTTTCTTAGGGTGATGTGCATAGTGCGAATGATGAAACTGGGTTTGTTGGCGATGTGCTGAGCTTCGCAACTTGCAGCGGATCCTATAGGTGGGAACCTTTGTGAACAGCGGAGGTTGCTGCGATGTAAACGGTTCAACCGAGGTTAGAGCGGTCAGCTCCTGTGCCTGTCAGTTCGAGAAGATGGGTCCGCTAGGCTCTTGTCGAAGTGGAACCTCGCTGTACATCTGGTCGAAACGTGACGCACGATAAACAGCTTACATCTGCGCTGCTGCCAGTAGGGTGCATGGGCAGCAGCATGAATTGTTTAGGTGTCGGGGCTGTAGCCACCTACTGGAGTGCGGCGGGGTGTGGAGAGCGGCCCCATCGTTATGTTTAATTGCTTCGCGATAGTCTGGGCATACTTTGACTCGTACATAAAGATGCCATGTGGCGTGTAGGCGACGTTGAGGCTGAGGAACAGGGTCCCTGTCATGGAGGTGGTGATGTCAACGCGGTGCCGTAGGCTATGCTCGAAGTGATCTAGCAGGTCGGATTATGTGCCGTTGTAGAATACGACGTTCATATCATGATGACTTGGTGAAGTATAACAGAAGGATATAGTGGTATATAGACGAGGGTGTTGTACCCTCTAAGGCTCAATGTATTGTAGTCTACAGTAACTGTCTAAGTTACATTTGACAGTTCACGTAAACAGTGTGGAGGATGGGGTCTCTGCGGAAGTGGATGCGATACATCCCGGGATGGAGAGGTAGATCGATGTGTTGGCATGCAACAAAGTGGTGAAGGATGAACACGCTGTCGCCCGGCGAAATGCTACGTACAAATAGTAGAAGCAGTGAAAACGGCGTGAGGTTAAGGTATAGGAGGTAGGCGACAATGTCGAGAGAAAAAAGGAGTACAACATAAGAGTGAGTGATACAACAGTAGGTGTGGTACCCTATACAGTAATGCTTAGTAACAACTACCAAGGCTACAGTTATGTAATATCATATACATTTTAACACAACCCTTAGGCTTGGTACCAGAAGGACCCACACACCCCCAGACCCCCTAACCTAGCACCTCGATTCCCATCAGCCACGACAACTCCAGCAGGGCCAACCCCAAGGCTCTGGAGATGGCGACGGCGGTAGTCCCGACAGTGGCGACAGCGACGGCGACGACGGGCGTGCGGCGGCAACAGGCGTGCGGCGACGACAGCGGCGACGTCGAGGGCAGGAGCTTACGACGGCGGTAACGGGCGAGGCCCCCGCCCTACTGGCGGCGTGTCCAGACTCCGCACCAGGGGAACGACCGGCAGGCAGAAGGATGGCCGCGACGGCGGCCAACAGGGAACGAGTACGCAGCGGAAGCGAGGTTGGGAGCAGGCCCAGGAAGGGCGTCTTGCTCTGAAACCATGTCTTGAAGTTGGGCTAGGTAGAAACAGGAGAACCGAAAACCATGGTGTGAGGTTTATATGCAGAAGGTAGGCAAGAATGTGGAGAGAAAATCGGACTGCAAAAGAAGAGAGAGGGATATAAGGAGGAGTCTTGTACCCTGAACGGTACTGTTCAGCAACAGCTATCAACCATACATTTATATACAAACAGTCCTAAGTTCACACACGCAGGCGTGAAGGCTGAAGGGCGTAAACGTAAGGTCGAAGTGGATGCCCTGGCATTGGTTGTAGCCACGTACGATGTATCGAGCCGTGCGGCAGTAGACGTTTCCCTTGGCCTATGAGTTGAGGCAACTGTGCAATTTGCATGTTAGGATGTTGGCGTTCACAGCCTTGCGCCATTCAGCGCGGTGTGGACCAGTGAGAGCCTGCCATGAGGTCACTGGCTCGATCACGGAGGGATTCTCGTGAACGCTGAGTACCCAGACGTAGCGGGTGGCGGCGTCAATGAAGGTGAGTGTGTACTCCTTATCAGAAGAAGTTAGGACACTAGCTACTTCAGATAGGATACTAGGAGGCTAGGAAAGCCGCCATGGAATGGCGGGAGGAAAGTAGATGTTGGAGCTGGAAGAGAATATCGAGAGAGAAGGGGTTCGATTAGGAAGGGAGAGGTGTACAAGGAGGGGATTGTACCCTCTTCAGAAAGGTTCGGTAACTAGCAAGCCTAACAGTTATGTATAACTTATATAATCTCAACACTGCTCCCCGTGGGGTGTACTCTCTTTTTGGGGTTGAATGCCATGTGAGTATTTATCGGTAATACTGAACTACTATACGATGTTCATTGTTGCCGTGTATCATATTCTTAAACCGTCGTCCCGAAGTTGGCGTATGGAAAGACGTGTACAATCTCGCATGTGATGTACGTTTGGACAGCTCAGCGCAGGCTCGGGCATATGCACGACCATTGAATACTGCCCGATACTGCAAAACCAGTGGTGGTTACGTCTCGTCCCAACGGGCCCCAGCGCTAATCGGCGAAGGTACCCTCCAGCAAAACATTTCAGTTTCCGCCCGTCTCCGCCGCATAGTCACAGATATGTGGGCCCATTTGCTCCACGCCGTATACACAAAACGTAGAACAATGCAACAGCAAACTCAGAGTGCCGCACGAGTGGATGACCTAAACATACAGTAGTCTGTTGCCTCGTCTCGCTCAGACGGGTGTAGCGATCGCGTTTTGACAAGGACTCGGTATTTCGCCACCGCCGCGGCGCCAAACCAGGGTTCATGTCGGGGCCTAACATACCTTCCTCTACACCCTTCAAATCGTTCAGTATGCCCCGGCTGAACAGTGACGGGTGGCTCCTTGTCGAAGAGAGAGACGCGAACACGCTTCGGGGGGGAAACTGGATCGCAGGAGCCCTCATCGACTGGGTGGGACTGTGAGTTGGCGTGCCGGTGCAGTGCGTCGCATGGCTAATAAGACATTATTCATTAATCATGATAGCGTTTTCCCCGCAGGATGCTGAGCTACGAATCCACGGAGAGCGACCCAAAATGGCTATACACGTCAACCTTTTTCTGGGAGGTTGCACGACTCAATGCGGGTGGGCTTCGTAGGCGGGATGGTCTAAAGGCGGACCCTCTCGAGTACTCTTTTGTCTTCATCCCCGTTCATTGGGAGTGAGTCATCTGACAGTATCAGCATGGTAGGTCACACCGGTCATTTGCACCTACCCAGGTCGCAAGGTGTCCAGGTATCAAGTGCTGATGTTGCGCACGTTCACCATGTCACAATTCTGCCAGCAAAGCGTTTGAAAGTGTTCGCTCGAATGTTCTGCAAATGTTCCACGTGTCAAAGGGCTGCAGTTCGTACGCGCACATATGTCTCGTTCCTGGTGATACGGCAAACCCCGCCCCATAATGGCGCCTCGCAGATCACACTGGAGCTTGCTGGTGCTCCAATTGCGACACACCCCGCAATCCCCGACGCCTCTGGACGCGCATATCTGGCACGCGGATTCAAAAGACCAGCATGGGGGCGCGGATGCACCTGTGCGCGAGTGAGTTATGCAGGTGCCTCGTTCACCAGATTGCACGTACAGCATGCTCCTCGTTGTAATGTTGTTCCACTGTCGAACCATCGCAGGTACCTGCGACGCCAAGTCGTCCGCCGTTTTCCCACGTTCAATAGGGTGGACGCAAGGGAATGGGCTGCATCCATACCCTTCACCCAGATACAGGTGCGCGCTTGGAGAAGGGCGCCGTTAGCCATGGGTGCATAAGGGATCCCAGTGCTGGTTCCATAGGGTTGCGGGCCAACCTATTCCCAACCCTTGCCACATGCCAACGCACTTTATGCTGCCAGGTGCCCAAACAGGACGGGATAGACGACTGCGGGGTCTACACAATGCGTTTTATGCACCATCTAGTGGAGACGAGATATGCAGATCTCGGACAAATCGAGCTGGAGGGAGATCCAAAAGCGTGGCGGAGGCAGTATCGGCGAGACCTGCGGAAATGGTCAATGTACTATAATGAGTACGAGCAGAAGCTTGCCTGCCTCTCAGATGTCACTGCGCCTACGTGTTCTGTCTAGAGGACGCGTAACCCATGTAATGCCGTAAATGGAAGACTGCTTGTTGGTATGTTGCTGTATAAAAGCCCTTATCTACGGGTTTTCACAAGAGGTAACGTGTACAACATACACCCTCAGCCCTGCTCGCCCGCACCCAAACCTAAACCACCGGATCTCCCCCCTCGTCAGTTTTCAGCACGTCCGCGGTAGCCTCTACGACACTGGCATTTCCCACCTACACTGTAGCAATGCGGTCCGTTGGCGGTCCTCATTGTCTGTCCGTTCCGACATGAACCAAGGGGTACTTTCAGTGCGGTTGGGTGACGTACCTCGCGGCTCAGAAAGATGTTTACAAAGAAGATATCGGTTGGGATGGATTTCGACCAACAACAAACGCGCTGATCTGAACCACGCTGTCACCCCTCCACCTAGTTCCGAAACCCTAATCACGCAGTGCGTATAACATCGGTGGCCTCTCGCGATCAGTTCGCTAAGTCAGGTGACGGTCAAATATACTTGTGGAGCATGACGCCCATGAGATGCTCCTTCTGTAAGTTATGCTTCGTATGCTACCAAACACTAAGAACACACCAGATTAGAAGCAAGCGGTGCAAGAGGTTGCAGAAGCTTGCTACGGCACATCGGCAGCAGTACGGCGTTAGCCTACGACGCGAGTCCAATGGAGTATACACGCTCCACGATTATGGATCTGCCCCGCTTCCCCTTCCGCGCCTTCCAGGGTCAGAGGATGCTCTGCCTCGCGGGCGGCCTGCAGTACCCGTACCACCGACAGAACCCTCCGAGCCACCGCTACCCGACCCTGGCGCTGTCGCGGATGTAGAGGAGAGGGAGCTCTTCGACCTTAAGGCCGAGATCTGTATCTTAGCCCGTAACTTCGGCCTAAGCAATGCAGCCGTCACAGCTTTGATCCAGATCTTCCGACACCCCGACCTCGACCCGCGGCAGATCGACAGCTGGAACAGCCATCAGGATCTTGAGAAGTACGAGGAGGAGTTCGAGGTCGGCGAGGAGAATGAGTGGCTGGAGACCGAGATCCCTGTGGACCATGAGGTCGGGTTCCTCGTCTTCCGACATCGTAGGGTACTAAAGGTAGCACACACAAGCCTGCGAGAAACCTTGTAGCTTCAACACCAATCCAGCACATGTTGGTTCCACTGTGTAAATAGCGCATGCCATGGACACTTATTGGTTTGTAACTCTGTTTTTCCCACCATTGTAGGTGTTGGAAGCCTTGTACAAGCGGCAGTCGGCCGTCTCGGGCTTCCTGCATCGCGCGGAAGAGTGGAAGGTGGACGGGGTGCGTCGATACAGCACGCCCATGAACACGGACTTCATGCTCAAAGCACAGGTACTCGCACGATACAGGCATGTTCAGTGACCCCTATGGTTTCCGTCTTCCGCGTGCTGCATCTTTCGGCCGACATCTGTACTCTGCTCTCCACCCTCTGGGACCGCATTATCTAAACTGTGTTTAATGGTGTGTTGAATAACGTAGGAGCACATAGGGGACCGTGGGTTCCCCCTCGGCATCATTCTCTTCAGCGATGCGACGAACCTCTCCAACAACGGCAGGAAAACTGCCCATCCCGCGCTGCTGGCTCTCTCCAACACGCCCGAGTGGGCTCGGTGGGGCGAGGACGGCACCGAGATGCTCGGTAACTTCCCAACCATCCCCGCCGACTTGTCGCCTGAGGAGAAGTGCAAGGCATTCCAGGCCGGCCTTGCTGTCCTGGCGAGCCCCATAATCGAAAAGTCCAAGCTTAGTGGGTGAGCCATCACTGCGTTGCGGTTCTTCCCACGGTTGCCACTACACCCCACCCTTACCCTCTCCTGTGCCGGTATCACGACGCATCCGCATCCCGGCGCCATCGATCCTCACTCTCTCAGCCCACCACCCCCCCTCCCTCTTCCTCACCTTCCCCCCCACCCCCCATCCTACTGGAACTTCCCTCAGCGGCGGGCTGGTGTTAGAGGATCATGCGGGAAACCACGCGATGGGGTTTCCGGTGCTGTACGCCTACGTCACTGACCACCCCGAGTCCTCCAAGGTCTCGTGCACCATGCAGTGCCAGTCGTTCCGTCCATGCTCCATGTGTCTAGTGGAGCAGAACAACCTGAAGAAAATCTTCTCGACAACTCTGAATCGTACCGTCAAGGGCCAGAAGGCGGTGTACAGGCTTCTGAAACGCTCAGAGCGGGTGGAGACGCCAAGCGCCCTGGCTGCCCTCAAGTCGAAGTACTCGACGCACGCCGTGCCAGTAAGTGGGAGGGTTCTGGTTCTGCCTCTTTCGCGGAACGTTATGGAACTCGTAACGCATTTGAAACGTTCGCAAAGTGTTTGCGGAAAGGTTTTTCATACATTTCGCGAAGCGTTTGCGGAATTGTTTTTTGAACACTTAGCGAAGCGTTCTAAGATTGTCACATCTAAGGTCAACTTCTTGTCCTGCATGCACGCCGCATATTTCCCCCAGCCCGATCGACGGGTCACTGTCTCTTGTCAATTCGCGGCCGCGTATTGCCCTTAGCCCGCTGGACGGGTTAGTGTCTTTTAATCATTGCATCTGGCTCGACGTTGCTCGTTCTACGGCATTCCATTTGAACATTGTTCCATTATCGGTGTCGATTCCCTTGCGCGCGCGGTACGGCGTACCGCCGAGGTGCACCGCATGTTGATTTGCCAGTCGCACACTGTAACGGCAAACGCCCCCCATCACGGCAAACGCCCCCCATCACGGCCAGTCGCGTACTCGCCGATTAGTGAGCCCGCGCTGCCCATGCAAGTCCCCGTACCCTTGCCGTCCCTTCTCGACAACTCACTCTCCCGCGCAAGGCACTAGCGGTACGTCACATCCGTGCTTTTGCCAATAGTTGTGCGCTGAACCATGGCAGACGATGGCAGGCGTGGACCATCCCGCGAGCTTCCCTACCTACCTGACGATGTGTGGCTTAAAATCTTCGAAATTCTTCGGACTGGTCTTTGGGAGAACGGCCGGGATTGGCCAGACATCAAGCCCGACCTCAAACCATTCGTGCGTCAGCAGGCCGTGTGTTGCCGGTGGTACTATCTATCCCACCCAGCGCATCCCCTGGATTTCCCCTGGCCCAACTGCTACATGTTGTTCCGTCCACCGTTCACCGAGAGGGACTTGCGTGTGCCATGGCCGGCACTGGGGCAGCCGCCGGTAGAGTACCTCCGTGATTGGCCTTCTCGGGTCCGCCTCCCTGTTTGCCCGGTGATGGTGCAGGGGGGATCCAGTGAAAGATCCTCTGTTTGGCGAGAATCCAAGGGTTGCTCTGCACGATGTCCTGTGCAAACGAAGCCTTAGCGTCTGCATGTTGTACCTCTCATGTTTAATGGAATATTTCAGAGAAGTTACAACTTGCTGGCTAACGTGTTTCTTCGATTTGCGATGCACCACAAGGCCCCAACCCCGCCCCCCCTTTCCCTCTCCCCCCGTTAACCGCCGATGTCCGCCCCCCCGCTGTGGCCACGACTCCCTTTGACACGTCCCCACCCTCGTTGCCTCTGCCCTACTCCGTGTCCCTCCTCTCTCATCTACCGCACGCACGGCCCTTCTCGAGTGCTCGCTCTCCCACCTTTCCCCCCCCTTGTCCTTGCTCTCAGCCGCCACGTATCTTTTCCCAGACCCAAAGCCGTGTCCATCGGACTCTGCTGTCCCGTTTGTTCATGCACCCCCCCTTAACCCAGGACCGTCCTCTCATGTCCCGCCCTTCTCCCCCCTCCCCTCTCTCTTTCCCCACGGGCTATGCCAACGCGTCCCCACCCCTCCACCCACCCCAAACTAACCCTAATCCCGACCCGCCACGTGTGCCCGCCTCATGGGTAATCCCCAGTGCGCGTTGTGGGAGTGGGAGTTCTCCACGACGCTGTGGGGGAACATCTACCTAGCACTCCCTCCATGCATCATGCACATGATAGAGCAAGGGTGGTGGCTGCATGCCATGAAGTGCCTGGTCGCTAAGCTCACTCCATCGGAGCGCGGCATCCTGCTCAAGTGAGTTGCTGCTTCACCCGCTGTGTGTTGCCTTTTATTTTCTCCAACTCATACTGGTCCTTGTAGTCCGTGACGTCCTTCCACATGTCCCCTGCCTCCCTTGTCTTTCGCCCTCCCCCCAAACTTTCCTTGTGCTCCCCACCCCCGCCCCCAGCCGATTCTCCGCTATCAAGGCAGTGACGCCGTCCTTCCTTCTGCGTCTGCCCGGCGGGTGGATGTACTTTTCCACGACCGCCGGGTTCGCGGCGTCTGAGCACCGTGCGATGATGCAAGTGCTTCCCCTCATCCTCATCCTCGACAAGCGGGAGCCACAGCGGGAGGCGGTCGTGCGCATGGTGGCATGGTACAAGGAGCACATCCGTGCGGAGTACCACACCGACGAGTCGCTAGTGAAGCTGACGAGCGACGGCAAGGAGTACGTTCACCTTGCTTACCTGCACCCACTCCCCACTCCCTCGAAGCTTGGTCCCCCCTTACATCCGCGGAAGCCCCCCCTGCCGTGCCTTTGTTGTGCACCTTTATGAGTATCACACCTCCTCCAAACCCGCCCACCCACCCCCAACTTCCCCCACCCCCAATCCCCCATGACCCATTATCTGCCCGTCTGCACCGCATAGCATGGTCGACTCCCTAGGCACGGCATTCGACAACCAGAAGTCGGGGTGGGGGATTGTCAAGATCCATGACATCTGCCACCTCTCCGAGACGATCAAGGCACGTGGGCTCCCCCACGAGTACTCCAGCAACTCCTACGAGCACGCCCACAAGACCACTGTCAAGCGGCCCTCCCGGGGCTCGAACTGGAAGAATGTCGACCAGAGGATTGTGAAGAAGCACATTCAGCATGCGGTCGTGCGGCAACTGACGAGAGAGGTGGGAGGCGACGCCACCTATGAGACGGCAATGAAGCAGGTATGCCCCCTTCTCCCGTACCCCCATTTTCCCCCCCTTCCCTTCCCTTCCCTCCCTCCCCCCTCCCTTTCGCCCCCACTCCTCCACCCCACCTTTGGGGCTGTCGACCTTGTATTCAGTAGGTGTTCCCCACTCACATCTGCCTCTCGCCGTCCTTGATTTCACCCTCCCCCAACCCCATCCGCCCTCCACCCCCTTGTGTTTCACCCACCCCCCACTGCTGTTACCCCTCCCTGGCATCACCCTTCCCCACTCCCTGACAGCACACTCCCTCATCCCCATACTTTATCCCCGATCTTGGAAATCAGCCCTCCACTCTCCCACCAGCCATCCTTCTTCTATGCATTCACCCTACACATCTCTTGTCTGCCTTATCACCTCATAGGATTCCCCCTTCCCCACTCCCATCCTCCCCTTCCCCTTCGGGTTGTCCCTTAACCCACCCCGACCCTCCCAAACGCCCTAACCACCCCGTGTACCCGACACCGTCCCCCACAGGCGGCCCTCCTTGGCAAGAGGGTTATGACGAAGACTTGCAGGCGCATGGTGGTGGGGGACCAGCTGGACACCGTTTTCGTGTCCTACATACGTACTGCTGGCGTGGAGGCGATGCGAGAGATGGCAAACAAGATGGACCTCGCCAAGATCACGACGCGCACTGTCTGGGTAAGTGCTTAACCATCCCAACTCCCCATCTGCCTCCTCAACGCTCCTATGAACTTGCAAGCCACACTTGTGGGAGGTGCTGGTGTTCATGATTCCATGAAGTGAGCCCTCTTAACCCGTCTAGTTAAGAACTATGCCGGTCTCGACCCTGACCGAAACCCTTTCGCGTATTGCTTTATCTCATCCCCCCCCCACCCCTCCCTCCCAACACCCCCATCGCATGTGCATTACCCTCATTTCCGCTGAGCCCTTCACCGCATGTCCCCCCAACCTCCACTCCCTAATCCCGCCTTGCTGTTCCGCCCGTCCATGCCACTCTTACCCGAGTGCATGCAGGTGCACACGGCCATGGCCATCCCCCCCCACGACCGCAGGAGTGGACGGCCAAGGGACAGTTTGTGAAGGCGACCCCGCATGAGTGGCTCTTCTCCGACGTCTCTATCAAGCCCGCAGATGGAGTCGGCCCACCGTGGTACGGCCGGGCCCTCGTGTTGTTCCACTACCTTGACGATGCAGGTGTGGAGGGTCGTGCCGCCTACATTCAGTACTACACCGAGCACCCGCGGCCATGCACGGACACCGGGTGCAAGCGCCTGAGCCCAACGACGGGCATCGACAACTACGCTGTCATTGACATGGATTGCATCCTAAGCCTTGCCCATGTAGTCCCAAGCTGCACAGAGCCTGAGTACCGGCTTGTTAACCGTTTTCTCTTCTGACTCGACATGCACGTGTCCCCTGCCACCCTCACTTTATAAATTACATTCATTACGACTACCATAAGTATGTGCTAACAATCGCTCTTCCGACGATTTTGCACGAGCATGCTAGACTCCGTGCCATCAATTGCTGCTGCACTGTGAAAGACAGACAATGCAATGCAAAAACCATTTCACCATTTCTATACAATAACCATGGTGAAAATTAACACTTTAATGAGCCTTTAAGTTACACAAATACAACAATGCAGTATTTTGTAACCTTTCCACAACAATGCATCCGCAAAACATCTCAACCGCGCAACACTCGCAAACCGTTCACATGAATCGAAACGATTAACAAATACTTGGCGGATGATCTCCAACTTTGTGCTTCGCCCAAAATGGCGTAAACGTTTTGCGAACGTGACACTTTTTGCGATGTTCCTGAAACCCACTGCTAAACATTCTTGCATAGACTGGACCTGTACATGCAGGGGAACTTGGACTTGAGGATTTCATGACATTCCATCATGTCTGGCTTCAAGAAATTGAACGTGGTAAGCCTGTGGAGGAAAACGTCAACAAGCGGCGCACTGTAGGGACAGTGGCAAAAATAGAGGCGCATGGGGACAATAGAAAGAAGCGAGGAAAAAAGGAAAGTAAATCACTAACCATGCAGCGAGTATAGATCGATGAGCAGGTATGGTTTCTCCATCAGATGCCTCCAACGTCACATCACAAAAGGAACCTAGCGTGCCCGTCACCTTACAAGAAAACAGCTCCAGCCTCTCCGATTACCTTTCTCTAATTTTTGCGTGTTCTTGCAAAACTTTACTGACTAGCACATTCGCGCTTTCAGGGCACGTCAACTCACACGAATCATAACTGCACTCGTCGTAAGACCTCTTGCACCCGCGCTTCGGCGCCATTCTGATAGCCCTAGCACTCCCGAATGTACGAGAGGGGCTCCTATAAGACAAGCATGCTCCTATTAACCCACACAACTTGCAACGCAACCTCATCAGCTCGTGTAACTTTTAGCATCGTAGGGCGCGGTGGGTTTTCGACCTCAGGTTCGAAAATGACAATGGGGGACCGACCAGGCATTTGCCTACCGAGCGGTCTAAAGTTGTTCAATGCGTGATTCTGTGAATCTTTTACTCGACTGCCGAACTTTTTTGTCAGAGCATACGGAACCGCGCCCTTAGTAGCTGAATCACGGCCGATGTCGTGACGTGCCCGGACCGAGAAAAGTCGCGCATGCCGTGTGTGCAGCAAATGGTGCCACGTGCCGGACCCTAAACTCTGCAGAGCTGACGCGACACGTCACGTGACTACTGCTGTCTAAAGCCAGCGCCGATTCCGCAGCATCCATGCTAGGTGGAGGTCCACGTGTCAGATGGATGCACACACTACTGAACGAGGAGGCATCGTGCAAGCAGGTGCTTCGTACTGTAAAATACGGTGCACACTTCAACTGACAGCAACGCTGCGTCCATCATTCCTGTATTCTAGCTATGCCCCTGACACAAGCCTTTCCCCCTTGTCATCCCTTAATTTCCATCGTCTAACGCCAGGCTGCGCCAGGAAGTCGGATCAGCTACTATGGCCATCCTACCAAACTAGATGTTGGCTTGGGGGGGTCTGCATGCTCAGAACGAGAGTGTCACTACATTGCGGTGTCCGAAAGAGACTGCCGAGAAATGCGGTTGAGATGGCTGCCATGAAAGGCAGAGACAGCAAGACCTTCGATTCCCACGCGCACGTCACCATTCGTCCCAACTGCACTGCACCAGCGCTGAAATGCGAAGGTGCATCAGGTCAGGAGGGTGTTTCCATTTCCAACTCTTCAGCGGGAACTTTAGTAACCACTGTACTCGCCATTCGCTGTCGACGACATTCACGAAACAAGACCTAAGGCTGTATCCTCTCCCCTCGCAAACTTATGAATTTGTTGTGTAAGGAATTTCCATTCCTTACTGACTCGTTCGCTAGCGCATACACCCGAACTCCTCTGCTCGTCACGTCTGGCCTCATTTGTCGAACCAACCCACTCCCGAGTCGCGCCCGACACTGTCGACACTGTCGCCACATTGCCAAACCTACCCACGTTCCGAGGTTATCGCCCTAGCACGCCAACCCCTATATAACCTCGTGCCTTCATTGCAATAGCGACCTTGTATTCTCACGTTATATTTCATTGACACTTCCTATATCATAGCAGGTGGTATCAGAGCCACTTTCTAGGAACCTTCCGTTTTCCCGTTTACTTAGTTAGGATCACGGCTGCACAGCAGCTGTCTTGGATCGTAAATATTTTTACGCCAACAACTACAGCGTGTGCGCTAGCTTCTGCCCCGTCCTGACCGCCATGGCCCTGGTAGACACAACGGTTGAGGGACAGTCCACCTCCACTGCTGCGAACCCTGTCCGGGAAACTGTGGACCTGCAAACATTAATGGAGCAGTTGAAGAATTTGACAAGCGTCGTCAACGACCTCCGCGACGAGAACCAACGACTTCGCCAAGCGCAAGAGAAGCGTCCAGAGGAGCCGGGCGACGATGCACGAAGCGAGGCGGGTGAGCAGCAACTGTCGCCAGTGGAGCTGGCACGACTAGCGGCAACAGCCCCGCGCTCGACAAGTGGCGGCGTAAGATATCAGCAACCCGCCCCTTTCGACCCAGCCAATAAAGGCGTGACGATGCGGCGGTGGATATTCGCCATGAATATCTATTTCAACGCGGCGGGCATCCGAGACGATCAGAAGCGGATCAGTCACGTGTTAACACTGTTGGAAGTGGCTGCCCTACAATGGTGGAAGGTCATCGTCGACTTAGCGGCAAATCGCACAGAAGGACAGCATGAGTGGTTCGAAGGATTCGGCGACGAAGACGAGGCAGACTTGTTGTTCGGTGCAACCCACATTCGCACGTGGGCAACGTGGTGTGCAGAGCTTCGCAAGCGGTTTGAGCATGCTCCTGACTCGGACAAGGCACGCGAAACTCTACGCATGTGGAAGCAACTGGGATCTGTGTCCGCGTACACCGCGTCATTCTTGACGCTGGTTGACTGATGTGGCTACATGCACGAGTTGGAGACGGTTGACAGGTACATGGGCGGCTTGAAGCCCGAAATACAGTACCAGATAAAACTGCAACGCTCTGCGAAGCGGTTACAAGACTACATCCAACTCGCTGAGGCCGCCGATTCGCTCACGAAGCCGAGGACGAAATTCTACGATGGAGGTCGCCCTCGAGAACAGTACCAGCGCGCCACGATAAAAGGGGTGGACGCATTTGATATTTACGCAGTTGCTCCGCAAAATACGGGGCTATGCTACCACTGTGGCCGGCTGGGTCACATCCGACGCAACTGCCAAGAATTCATAGCCCTCCAGGATTCTATGGGGAAGAAGCCGGAGGAGCAACCGGGAAATGGGTCGCGTCAGTAAGTACCGGGCCCCTTACTGACGGGCAGGCTTCTTCGCCCGAGCCACACAGTCCCCACTGGGTCGTGATCCCGATTGCTGCAATTGACTGGAACCGGACGAATAAGGGGGACAAAACTGCTGATCACCCTGTGTTGGTGGAGGGTAAAGTCAACGGAGTGTTATTGAAGATGTTCGTTGATGGAGGCGCGAGTCATAGTCTTATACAACTGGACAGGGCTAAGAAATTGGGTATACCCTTACTCAAGTGTCTACCCAAAATCGACGCTCGACTGGTGGATGGAACACCGCTGGCAATACAGGAATGAGTGGAGAACGTCGGCTTTACCTATGGGGAGCATGTAAATTTCGGATGCGACTGCTGGCAACTACTCTCGACGAGTGCGACGTGCTGCTGGGACGTGATTGGTTGCGACAGTACAACCCGAAGATTGACTGGACAACGGGCGGCTATAGCATCAAGCTCGATGGGATCTCCCGCGAGCTGCCCAAGTGGATGGGGCCTCGCATGCAAAGCACCCAAGTCCACGCGATCACTTTCAAACGCACGATGAAAGCTGGAGCTCAGCGTACGCCGTTGATCTTCGCGAGGTTACATCGACGGTCGAGACCGAAGATATCGAGAAGCTGTGCAAGGCCGTCCCTCCAGACTTATCGAACTTGATTCGGAAATACCCCGAGATTTTCCCGGACGAACTGCCAGCTGGACTCCCGCCGAGCCGACCTGAGGACAATCGAATTGAGCTGGAACCAGGCGCCCAACCGACGGTACAGCGCCAATTTCGGCTCAGCCAATCGGAACTGGAAGAATTACAGCAGCAGCTAGATTACCTTATGATGAAAGGTTTTATTCGGCCTAGCACGTCCCCATACGCCGCCCCGATAATGTTCACGCCGAAGAAGGATAGAGGATTCTGAATGTGTATCGACTACCGCGCGCTCAACCGGATCACCATCAAGTCGGGTTACCCGATCCCGCGAGCCAACGCACTTCTCGACCAACTTCGCGGCGCCAAGTTTTTCTCAAAAATCGACTTGTGAGGAGGTTGCCATCAGATTCGCGTCGCTGCTGAAGATTGTCACAAAACAGCATTCTAAACCCGCTACAGCAGCTACGAGTACCTGGTCCCCACAGAACAGTCTCAACGCCGAATATTTTTTCATAGCTTCCCCAACTTTTTCGGCAGGTCATCGTTTACCCAGCTTCCCGCTTCTGTTGGTAAGTAAACAGTTGTAAAACCGTAATTCGGGGCAGGACGGAGCAAAAGCTAGCGCACACTCCTATAGTCGGTGCAGGACGGAGCCAACCGCTGCACAGCCATGCTAGTCCCTTTTTTCTTCAGCTGGTCAATGTGGCCCGGACGGAGCAGAAGCCAGTGCACACGCTATAAATCACCGAAGCGATCGCTGTGCAACCATGCTAATCCCCTCGGACGAACACCATTCCCAGGTCAGCTCCCCAAATCTTCGCCAGCACGAAGGAGTTCCAGATTTAACCCCCGTTACGGACCTGGAAGGTGAAATGACCCCATAAATCACCACTACTCCCAGGTGGAGGCCGTTGCAAGTCGGTGGAAAGGACGCTTCGTCAGCCAGTGGCCAAATCGCTACTGACACGCGGCAAAATCCGCTGTCCAAAACTTCCCCTCCGCCGCAACCTCTTTTCTCTTAGAATCTGAAAACTCCATCCTTGCGGTGACCCAGGGAGACGCGCGCGACGGACCCGTCCATAATTTAATTTGCAGCATCCGTGGGTTGCGCCCCATGTCCCTTTTATCGCAGAGCCCTGGTCGTCGTTTCTTGAGCTGGTTTCCTCGTCAGGAAACTTTTACCCGGCATGCAGGTACAGTATTGGCAGGTTGTAGACCACGCGTAAAGCCTGACTGCAATCCAGCTGCCAACTGTTTGACACGTGTCGGTGACGTCCTAGTGCCATCCTGGTACTGTACAAAAATTGGTCGTTGCCGAAGTTTGCCGCTTCCGGATTTTTCATCGAATCAAGGTCGCGCCGACCCACTGCCGTTGTCCCCTTGCCGAAGTTACCGGCGCGCGACGACACACCAAGGCCCAATCCTCCGAGGTTGTCGGTTTGCACATGAAATAGAGCGCCGGCGAATTCTTCGCGCCTCTCGCTCTCCGCGCTTTCCCCGTGTACACTTGTGACGCATCACACGTACGCCTGGCGAACTCCAAAATCTTCCCACGGAGTTGGGCGAGCCTTTGTTTTTTTCACACAACTGCTGACGACGTCTCCTGGCGAGCCGCTTGAAAATTTCCCGCCATGTGGCGACGACGCCATGTTGCCACACAAAACGAGCGAATTAAATGCATAATTCACCAACTCACGTGGCGAATTAGTGCCGTGACAGCCACAGATGTCCATTCCTAGGGGGAGGGAGGACCCGACCAAATCCTGGCTGTCCAAAGGCAAGGGTCTGGTGATGAAGGGAGCGCACACGCCTTAGTCGGACGAGCTAACAAATTAGCTCCGAGCCAACCGCTGTGCAGTCCAGCAGCCCACCAGCCATACCCCCTTCCCCCCCCCCCCCAAGAAAAAATATCGGGCAGGCGGAAGCTACTGCATGAGGAAAGTGGCTCCGAATTCCAAGTGTTATGAGTCGGAATGGAACAATCGACTGAGTAATGGAAATACAACCTAGGAATAATAATTGATCAGCATGTGACGAGCAAAATGGCTAAAGTAGGGCTTGTACGTGCAATGGGGAGAACCTCGGGACGTGATGTGGCTTGGAAGGGTGGCGAGGGTCTCGGAACGCAACTCGGGGAGGTTTGGGCCGACAATCGAGGCCGAACCTGCGAGGTCGAGATCTTCAGGCGTACGCGCTGTAATTTAGTGCAGTAAGGAATTGTAATTCCTTACAAATTAATCATAGTAATAACAGGTAGTGTAATAAAGGATTCGTGATTCAAGAGTGTCGATAAAAATGAGGGCCTACGCATTTATAGGCATGAAAAGAGCTAGCCGGGAACCACGCGAACATGTTGGGGCGGTCCGGTTGGTGAAAGCCACGGAAGCGCCGCGCGTCTAGATTTGGGTTCACGAAATGGTTTGGGACCGAAGAAGTTGGCCGAGCCTGGACTTCCGAGAGTCGAGGGCGTACGCGCTGTAGTCAAGCCCAATAAGGAAAAGGGAATTCCCTTACAAAACTACCATCTGTAACACCCAAACGAAACTGTTATGGGTGGAAACCCATAGTAGCGCGTAAGTCAATATCGAGTTTCGAAATGACAGAATTATCAGAGTTATCAGAGTTGTCGGTACAATGAAAGACGAGGCTAGATATAGGAACACCAGAGCGAATTCTAACCGTGTGATGCACAGGTTCGGATAAGGCATCCGAGGACGTGGAGCTCTTTGGAATGAAGTGGACTGGTTCGGCGTAGTGTGTACGGTGACGGAACTAGGGACTAGTCCGGTGCCGTGTACGTTTGGTGTACCCGCTAGCAGTGCGCCTCGGTAAGGAATTACTAATTCCTTACAGAAACCTTCCCAGCTCCTAAGGCGAAAGAGAAATTATTACTCCCTGATTTTTTAGTGCGCATCTGAGCACACAGTCGTCTTCGCCTGTATCTCACAGCCTCCCGTATGTCTTCGTGTATCTCAAAGGCGCGTGTCATGCTGCCTGAATTCGATCTGTGCATGTTTCTTGGCTACTTTCTTCCAGCCTTGTGTGTCGGGTTGCTGTAGCGTTCTCTATGACCCATCCAGCAGCTACTATTAAACGGGTCTATTAGCATGCCCTTTCTTCTCGTCAAATTGTTACCTTACAGGTGGCAGCGGCCTCCGCAACGATCGTTTCGCGTAAAAAGGTGCGATACATTCTGAAAAGCGGATGAAGAGCGGAGTTTCTCAGGAGCTTGCTGAACCTTCCGAGCCGGCGACACGTGGAATAGAGCTGAGATGATGGGCGAAGGGACCAGAAGCAAGGGGATCAGAAAGCACGCAATGAAGCTACGACGGAATTAAGCTTTAACTCAGGGTCACCCTGGGTCTAACTCCCCCTTCCATCGGCCACACTAGCATATTTTTGGCCGTTCCGCGAATTCCGCGAAAGCGTGCGCCCTATTTTTCACTAGCTCGGTGCTAGGTCAAGTCCATCCCATTGCTAGCCGCCTTTTTAAGACTAGCTTGTGGCTCATTGGTCAGGCGGCGAGGGTTTGAAAAGGTTCAAGCATGAGGACATGCGGTGTGTGTGGATGCTGGAGGAATAACTGCGCGAAGTATTCTATTGGCATGCCTTGTAGGGATGCGGCCATGAGGGTCAAACAGTTGGAGAGCCACGTCAATGAGCTGGAGAAATACAATAAATTTTCAGAAGGGCTGCAAGAGGCTATAGGCCAGTTCCACCTGCTTGCTAGTTAGGTCAGCGACAAGCTCCTTACATCCTTCTGCGATGTGACGTTAGAGACATGGGATGGAAGGAAGACCTGCTAACTCCCTGCATTGTTACTGTGCGCGATTTCTGTAGTTCTTCATTGATTTCACGCTATTCTCACTGCAAAAGTAGTTTCTTTCTTGTAATCGTTTGGTGTATTGAGAGTTAATTGCTTTACCCTATTATCACTTTGCAGGTCTGCGGTTTTTGCCAAGATGTTCAGCAGCGGCTTTCAAGAGGCGAAGAGTGGCTCTGTCCAGATTGACGATATGGATAACTTGCTAGAATACAAAAATGATTAGAAACAATGGTGAACAAGGGAGATATAGGGTTGGAGTTGTACCCTCTAAGAACACACACCTATCTAGCATATAACTTCTACATACAAATATATATATAAGTTGACACATCCCCTATGCTAGATAAGGGGCAGTGTTGAGCAAGAAACATTCAGCTCAGGGTGGCACTACTAGTCCAACCTCTGAGACAGGGGTCCGAAGTGTCAACTTATACATACATTTGCATGTAGAAGTTATAGGCTATAATTGGTGTGTGTTCTTAGAGAGTACAAACCAAACCCTATATCTCCCTTGTTCCCTCTTCCTTCTAATCATTGCGTTATTCTAACATGGTATCACGCTAGGTTAGGTCCCCTCCCCGCCTACGCTTCCGCCTCTAGCCTTAGCCCTCGCCTTAGACCATGCCTTAGCCCGCGCCCCGTCACGCCGCGCTGGCCCCGTCCCGCCGCGCCGGCCCCGCTAGACCGCGCCAGCCCCGTCAAGCCACTCCGGCGCCGTCTCGCCGCTTTGGCCCGTCACTCTGCCCCGGCCCCGTCTCGCCGCGCTGGCCCCGCTAGAACGTGCCGGCCCCGTCACGCCGCGGCGGCCCCGTCACGCCGTGCCGCCCCGTCCCGCCGCGCCGGCCCCGCTACGCCGCGCCAGCCCCGTCACGCTGCGTCGGCCCCTTCCTGCCGCGCCGGTCCCGTCACGCCGTGTCACCCCGTCCTGCCGCGCCGGCCCCGCTACGCCGCGACGGCCCCGTCACGCCGCACCAGCCCCGTCCTGCCGCGCCGGCCCCGTTACGCCGTGCCGGCCCCGTCCGGCCCCGCCGGCCCCGTCCCGTTGCACCGGCCCCACTTGACAGCGCCGGCCCCGTCACGCCGCGCTGCTGCCGCGCCCCGCCGCCTCGTCACGTCGCGCTGCACCGTGCCGCTGAGCCGCTGCGCCGCTGAGCTGCGCCGCGCCGCACCGCTGCGCCGCCGAGCCGCTGTGTAGCCGACCTGCCGAGCCGCCGAGTAGCCGTGCCGCCGCGTCGTCGTGTCGCCGAACCGCAGAGTCGCCGAGTAGTAGAGCCGCCACGTCGCCGAGTTGCCGAGTCGCCGAGCCGCCGTGCTGCTGTGCCGCCCCGACCTGCCGGCCTTGGTTCCCCCTTCTGTGCCGGCTCTCCAGCCGGTCGTCTCCACCGCTGCTCTCCACCGCCCTCTCTTCCCCCTCCCTTAGCGGCGGCCAGCTGCTGCAGCTGTGGCGATGGCGGACGCTGTGCTCCGCCTGGACGCGGAGGGTCGGGCGATCGACTTTGAGGCGTGGCTCGCCGACCTCCGCCGCTCGTTGAGGTGACAGCGCTAGGATGGCCAATCTCTAGCTGTTCACGTCGACTGTAAGATCCCCTGCCTCGACCCGACTGCTGCCCTCTCTGACGCCCCCACACCTGCTGAGCGTGAGGCCTTTGCAGCTGCTGAACTCGCTCGCTCCGTCTGGGAGTCGCGTGACGCAGTTGCGCAGCTTGCTATCAGTCGCGCCCTCCTCCTGTCTGAGCGCCCTCGCTATCTGGCTCTAGAGACTGTGCAGGCGTACTTAGATGCTGTTATTGCACGCTATTCTACTCCCTCCTCCGCCTCTCCTGGTCGTCGCCTCCTCCCCCTGCTCTTCCCTGACCTTAATTCTTTTCCCACTGTCACTGATCTCGCCTCTCACTTGCGCGCACTAGAGACAAGCTACTACGCTGCTAGCACTGAGGCTCCGCTTCTTGTACTGCCTCCTCCCCACGGTGCTACCCTTTACTTCCTTGCCACGCGCCTTCCTGACCGCCTAGCCACTGTCCGAGATCACTTCCTTGCCCTCCACCCTGCTGACCTCACCCTCACTGACTTTGTCACTACCCTGACCGCGATAAAGACTCGCCAGCGCACTATCGCTCAGTCGAGCGGTACTCCGGTGGTCCCTATCTTCCAGGGCTGTGCTCCCTCCTGGTGCACTTACTCTGACGCCTTTGCCGCTGTAACTGAGACCGCTATGGCGGCCTCAATGCAGTCGCCCCAAGGTAGGGGACGCCGAGCCATGGGGGGGCGTGGCAGCGGGAGGGGTGGCGGGGGTGGCGAGGGTGGCGAAGGTGGTGGAGGTGGTGGAGGGGACGGTGGTGCAGACGAGGGGACCGGTGCTGGTGCCCCAGAGCAGCAGCCTCATCAACAGCAGCAGCCTCAGTAGCAGCAGCAGCAGCAACAACAACAACAGCAGCAGTCGCCATGGGCGCCCCCGCCGCCGTGGTGGCCTGGCGGTTCTAGTGGTGGTGGGGGGCGCAGCTCGGTGTCCGGTGGCGGCTCCAGTGTGGTCACCTGCCAGTACCAGCTTCAGTCCCGTCCCCGTCGCGGAATCGTCTGTGACCGCCCCGGTCACACCGTCGCACGCTGCTACCGCCGCCTTGACGTCCTCTTCTGTCTCCGCTTCGGCCCCACGGCGGACTCCCTCGACTGGTACAGCCTGGTGCGTCGGCGTGTGCTTGTCTTTGAGATGGACATGGATAAGATTAGGTGTGCTTCGCATGCCATGTATGCTGATGACTCTAGTGTGACTGGACCCTATTACCAGGTGTTTCCTAGCGTAGGTGTGCCCGTTGTGTGTAGTCTAGGTTCCCCTGCTGTGTCAGGCGTAGGACCCCTTGCCTTGTTTAGCCTAGTCTCCACGCTAGCCCCTCCGCCGGCGGACGCTACTTCTTCGCTCTCCTTCACGCTTGACTCTGGAGCATCTGCCTGCTTCTTCCGCGACCACACTTCGCTCACGCCTCTTGCCGCCCCTGCCGCTGTCGCGCTTGCTGACCCCTCCTCAGGTTCGGTAGTTTCCCGTAGCTCCACCACCCTTCCGTGTCCGTTGGTCCCCTCGGGTTCTCTTACAGGCCTGCACATCCCCTCGTTTTCCAGGAACCTAGTTGGTGCCGGGTGTCTTCAGAACCTCGGCGTCACCACTACGTTCCCTAGTCACGAGCAGTATGCGGTCTGTACTGAGGCCGCAACTGGTGCTCCTCTAACCACGTTCCCCTGGGTCCCTGTGTCTGGCCTGTTTACGCTTCAAATTGCATCCCCCCTGGTGAGGGTGTCCCCCCCAGGTATCTGCGTCGACCCAGGTCGCTGCAGCTTCCTCGTATCGATCGTTCATTCACCCGTCGTTGCTGTGGCATCACCGCCTAGGTCACCCCGCACTCCCACGTCTTCGTCACATGTCCCATCACGGTCTTGAATCTGGTATCCCTGCGTCGTTCCCTGCCCTCCCTCGCCTGCGCCACCGTGCACGCAACTCCTCACTCCTCCTCGCTTCCCCCTACCATTGCGCCACTCCAGACCCTGCACCTGGACGTCTTGGGCCCAGCCCCTGTCCCTGGGCCGCGTCGCGAGCGCTACTTTCTAGTGCTTGTCGACGACTACACGCGCTACACCATGGTGTTTCCCCTGGAGTGCAGGTCATCGGGTACATGAGGCAACCCACCAGCTCTGCGTAAGGACCAGTGGGCTCTACTGACTCCTCAGGAACTGGAGCAGAGAGTCTGTGGTCTACTGGCAGAGGTGTGGGTTGTGCGGAGGAGAACTGAAGACCGAACCTCTGAAGGACCTGGCGCACCAAGTGTGACTATGTGAGAGTGATGGTGCACGCTGCTCTGTCCCTAGAGATCTGCAGGCCAAGGTAGCAGCGCAGTTCTCCAAGGTCAGTGCAGGTGTGTCTCCTCAGCAGCTTGGCCTTCACAGAGGCCAGTGCGTCTCTGTCTGCAGTAGTGAAGACCAAGTCGTCTATGTAGACAAGGATGTAGAACGGAGTCTAGCCAACACCAACGAAGAGAGAGGGGTCTGAAGATGACGGAAAGAACTGCAGGTCAGCTAGCGTAGCACGCAGCATGTTGTGCCACTCACGGGGCGCCTGGCGCAGGCCGTAGACTGGGCGCCGGAGGCCAGTGGGTCCCAGGAGGGAAGGTACCGGTGAAGCCCTGTGGACGGCGCAGGTAGACCTGCTCGTGTAGGCTGCCCTGAAGGAAAGCAGTGGGGAAGTCGAGGGAGTGGAGCTCGTAGTCACGCTGTGCTGCTACGTATAGTAGCGCTCTAAGAGTAGTCATCTTCGGGGTCGGGGCGAAGGTCGGAAAGAAGTCCACCCCCTCATGCTGATTGAAGCCTCTAGCCACGTAGCGCACCTTGAACACAGGCGGCTCTTGAGGGGGGCGCTTCACCTTGAAGAGCCACCGGCCATCGACTACGTTCACCCCAGGTGGGGGAACTGCGTCAACGTACGTGCCGGTGGATCTCCAAGATGCCATCTCCTGCTCCATGGCAGCTTTCCACTGAGAGGCCAAGGGTCCCAAGGTCGCCTCAGCGTAAGTGCGAGGGGTTGGGATGCTAAAGGCGTCTGGCTCACCCTTAGGGACTAGCAGCATGGAACAGAGATGGGGAGCAGCCTCGAACAGGAAAGCAAGCTCGTAATGTCTGTCCTCTAGAACGTCACTGCGAAGGGCAGGAGCACCCCCAACGGACGGAGGGCAGGCAGGGCTAGAGATCAGAGCGATGGCGTAGTCAAGGCGGCGGGTAGAGGCGAAGTCAGCGACAGCAGCGTCTTAAATACTCTTGGAGCATTACCTTTGGAAACATGAGTGCGATGCAGTGATCCGTCAATCTTCTCATCACCTCCCCTCGATTTCTCCAAAAATTAACTCGCCATACTTTCGCGCCGACTCGTCCTCTACAAACTCCTCATCAGGAACAAATCAAACAAGCACTTCGTTCGTGACGCCTCCCCCGAATCCAACTTGAAATACGAGGCTTCTGGGGGAGAAATTGTGAACATCGTAAGATCCGAAGCATCCCTAAGTTACTAAGCCCATATTAAAAAACACAGAGGGTACAGTGATAACTCATGCCCATGCGTTCAACTGAGGAGGATGTCGATAGAGCATTGGGGACCAAAATGAGGTATGTTGTCGATTTGACGGTGCATGGAATAGGAGCATGCAACCAAATTGGCTGCTGACTGAAAGTTGGTGGAGGAATGTGGTCGAGGCGGGATAGAGATGAAGCATGAGCTAGCATCAGGTATTGTTCAGACTAGGTGGGGTGCAGGTGGGCGGGATACATTAGGCTCGATTTGGGGCAGAAATTTGAGCCTGCAGCTCAATGTTGGACGACTTGGCCAATGAAATTGCTGAATTTCGGCATTTCTGCGCAAAATTGAGCTTCGGGCTCAGTTTTCTGCCCTAGCTTGAGCCTAATGTAAACGGCGCTTACCCGCATTTCCTGCTCGTTATTCCACACTATCACTCTTTGTGTGTGCCAGAATGACACACAAATATCTGAACCAATGGAAATTGTAATGAAGCGCAAAGAGCGTGTGTCGAAGGATGGATTAACGAGGAAACAATACAACTAAGGCAACATCAAAACAGCAGGGAGCATGGATATAGCTAGCCTAGAGCACACGGTCATGGCTTGACAGAGCTGCAACGTGCGGTTCGTAATTGGCGAGAAGCGTCCAGATCTAGGCATGGAACAGCAAGGCGGGCAAAATGCATGCGGTCCGTCAGGATGCTACATTTGGGTACTGCGATTTGAATTTCGTGGCAGAGCCGCACGGCAACCCCATTATAGTAGTGTATGCCTTACTAAGGGCGTATTCCAATGAACCTGGATCAGGATTGGCCTCACACAGTACTGTGAGGTGCAAATATTGGAATCGCATTTTAGTGCGGTTCAAATTGGTTCTGCACGAGTCTGATCCTGACCCCGATGCGTAGGAATATGCCCTGACTAAAACCCATGATAAGGAAATACCATTTCCTTACAGAAATGGCTGCGCTCCACAATTGATACGTAGAATAAAAGACATCAAACACTCAATGTTGGCGTCAAGTAGGAAAAATCTCAAATAGTTCTTCAAATTGTTTTAATACCTCTTGTTCGAGTAGGAGTATCCGAGGCTTAAGTTTTTTGCTGAGTACCCTTTCTAAACCATCTTAAAAGCTTACCATACCGTTCTGACTAGGGGAGTACCTTATGCAACCACAATCAAACATACGCTTGTCCCAAGCGCGAAGCCATGAAAGGGGCAATGCTGTATGCAGCAGCATCCATCCGCCCTCACCCTTCGATATAACACCTTATTGGCCAAGATATCTAGAATGACAGAGCTTTTATCTCCGCGTCAGCATGGCTGGCAAAGGCGTTTCAGATGTCCTACACACAATCACGAATCACAAAAAAAAACTTGCAGTTGGCACAAAAAAGGACTCCTTGAAACATGCCTCAAGTGAGGCTCCTACTTGAAAGCGTCAATCTGCTACAGACAATGGGTGGCAACCATGAAGAAAAAAAACATGGTGCAGCACATCAGAAACGAGGCACAGAGGATAGACTCACCACAACAAGCTCTGAAAGAAGGCACGAACGAACTCCTCCAAGCGACGTAAGCCATAATGTTGCTAGCAGAAGCTCAAGACTTGGTCTGCATTATATCCTTGCTTTCCACACAGCTCAGTGCACGCACATGCAGCTCTGCCTCTTCCCTCTCATCTTCTGATTAACCCCCACCACGCCTTCCTCTCCCTGCCCTCCTGCACCCTCGCTGGTAGGCATCTAAGGGCGGCTTTCTCTTCCTCAATTCTGCTGCTCTCCTCCTCCCCACTGCCCCCTTCCTCCTGATACCACTCTCTTGCAAATTTCTCCGTGCTCGTCCCCACCTCTTCACTCCCCTCCTCTCCCTCCTCTGCCTCACTTCCACCCTCTTCTCTTCTCTGTAATTCCTCTCTCATCCCCTCATTTCTCTTCTCTTCGTCTCTTCTCCCAACCTCTCCACTCCCATCTCCAAAGTTCTCTTCATCCCTTCTGGCTTCCCCTCTTGTCTACTTCCCTCTTCTCTCCCTGCCTCTTCGCTCATCCTTCCTTCCTTAGCTTCTCCCCTCGCTCTACTATTCAGCTCCTCCCCACCCACTTCCCTCCCCCCTTCTCTCTCCTCCTTTCTTCCTCCCTTGTCCCCTCTTGTCTTCGCCGCCCCTCCTCTTTATGTCCCTCCGTTCCACTCCTCACGTCTTCCCGCCATCCCTCCTCTCTCCTAACGAGTTTCTCTAGCAGACAGTTGAGGTACACATGAGGCTCGTTGCGCTCCCCTGGGTCCGGCTTAGGCAGCACACACCAGTGCAGGCGAGTGTATCCCAGGAGGTTGAGGATGGCCACATAGACCGGGAACTCGTCTAGAGGAGCGTAAAATATCTCCAGCCAGAAGACGCCTCTTGGGGTTGGCAGGGATGGGGGGTGGGGGATCAGGAGGTTGAGAAGAGCCACATAAACTGGGAACTCGTCTAGCGGGGCGTAATACATCTCCAGCCAGATGATGCCACCTGGGGATAGTAGGGTGGGAGGGGGGGGGGGGGGGGGGGAATTGCAGTTTGTTATAATCCGAGAGACTACGGATCACATGGGGTATGGCTTGAGCAGCACACCCTATCTCTCCACTCTACCACACACTCTCTCCACTCTTCCACACTATCCCTCCACTCTGCCACACTATCTCTCCACTCTGCCACACTATCTCTCCACTCTCCCACACTATCTCTCCACTCTGCCACACTATCTCTCCACTCTCCCACACTATCTCTCCGCTCTCCCACACTATCTCTCCGCTCTCCCACACTATCTCTCCGCTCTGCCACACTATCTCTCCGCTCTGCCACACTATCTCTCTGCTCTGCCACACTATCTCTCCGCTCTCCCACACTATCTCTCCGCTCTCCCACACCATCTCTCCGCTCTCCCACACCATCTCTCCGCTCTGCCACACCATCTCTCCGCTCTGCCACACCATCTCTCCGCTCTGCCACACCATCTCTCCGCTCTGCCACACCATCTCTCCGCTCTGCCACACCATCTCTCCGCTCTGCCACACCATCTCTCCGCTCTGCCACACCATCTCTCCGCTCTGCCACACTATCTCTCCGCTCGGCCACACTATCTCTCCGCTCTGCCACACTATCTCTCTGCTCTGCCACACTATCTCTCCGCTCTGCCACATTATCTCTATCTCTCCGCTCTGCCACACTATCTCTCCGCTCTCCCACACTATCTCTCCGCTCTCCCACACTATCTCTCCGCTCTGCCACACTATATCTCCACACTGTCACACTATCTCTCCGCTCTGCCATACTATCGCTCCACTCTCCCACACTATCCCTCCACTCTCCCACACTATCTCTCCACTCTCCCACACTATCTCTCCACTCTCCCACATTATCTCTCCACTCTCCCACACTATCTCTCAGGGTTTAGGGTGAAGGGTTTGCTGGTGCATGAATACTAATCCTAACCCCCTGAATGCGCTTGCTAGAAGTTGTTCAAAACACATTTTTTTCTCGTGCGGAAATGCTACCATTTGAACTATACTTGCCATCACCTCTATGTCAAATCTTCTGCTAAGATCTCTGGACACCTCCAAACAATGTAATGTCCACCTATCTAGAATGATATGAACACATTCGACAAATCACAAAACCTCAAGCTTTTATATCAATCAAATGAAGATCACGGAAAGGAGAACTATTTTCAGAGCACCTTACATCACACATTAAAGGGAGTGCCTTGAACATGCTTTTTGAGGCATCTCAACAGATGGAGAGAGGAATGACTCACCACAACAAGCTTTGACCTGGCTTCATGGCTGGTGGGCCCAAATGTCATGAGGAAGCTAAGAAAGTTGCACACCTCTTTCCCTCCCCATCTCTCTCCACCGCCTCCTATGCTCTGCCCCCCTATTGCTACCTTGCCTCCGTTTTCTAGAGCCCTCCTCTCCTCGTCTACCCTGGCTTGCGTGCACGATACAAGGAGCTGTGCAGGCACGATGCGTCTCGTCTCCTTGTCTCCACTTGTGTCTGACTTGCTTCCATGCAACGCTCATCTGCCAAACCACCGCCACCACGCCTTCCTCTCCTGCACCCTCGCTGCCAAGGGTTGAAGGGCGGCCTTACCCTCCTCAGTTCTCCTCTCCTCCTCCCTGCTGCCCCCTTCCTCCTTGTACCACTCGAACCCACAGCTCCACTTCCCTCGTCTCTCTCCTCTTCTCTCCCCTCTTCTCATCCCTCTTCTCATTCCTCTTCTCTTCTCTCTGACCCCCTTCCACCCTCGTCTTCTCCTCTCTTCTCTCTCCTCTCTATGCTTCCTCTCTCAGGTACACGAGGCCCCTTGCACTCTCCCGGGTCTGGTTTGGGCAGCACATGCCAGTGTAGGCGAGTGTAGCCCAAGAAGTTGAGGATGGTCACATACACAGGGAACTCGTCTAGCGGGGCGTAGAACATCTCCAGCCAAACGTCGCTACCTGAGATTGGTTTGGAGAATAGGGAAAAAAGGGGAGAAGGTTGAAGTAAGGCCCCTTGGGTCTGCTTTTGGCGGCACGAGCTAGTGCAAGCGATTGTAGTGGAAAAGATTCAGCAGAGCCAGAGCCACGTAGACAGGGAACTCGTCTAGAGGGGCGTAGAACATCTCCAAACAGACCACACCATCTGAAATTGGTAGGGATGGCAGCAGAAATACGACAGTTGAAGCCCAAAAAAATAGTTGAGGCACACATGTGGTCCCCTGCGCTCCCCAGGATCTGCTTTGGGTGGCATGTGTCAGTGCATGCAGTTATAGTGTAGACAGCTGAGGAGAGCCACGTAGACAGGAAACTCGTCTAGAGGGGCGTAGTAGAACATCTTTAACCAAACCACACCACCTGTAGGATAGCATGGTGAATGGGAGAACAAGGGGAGCGGGGTACACATGCGCACCTTGACTTAGGCAGCACTTGCCAGTGCATGCGGTGTAGCTCAGAAGATTGAGGGTGGTGACCCAGGCTAGGGTGATGGTGTACGGAACATCACCACCCAAACAACGCCACCTGGAAATAGTAGGGAATGGCAAGACAGAGCAAGTGAAGTTACTTACAGCATGCGGAGGATGTGACTGAGTTGGGCAGCACTCAGCAGTGCAGGCGAGTGTAGCCCAGGAGGTTTAGGATGGTGACGTACCTTCTAGAGATTCAAAGAGCACCTTCAACCAACCAGATGACACCACCTGAATGGGGAGAGCTGGGGCGAAAACAAGGCATGTCTTTGGGTCTGGCATAAGCAGCACATGCCAGCACACAGTTGTCGTTCAATATGTTGACGATGGATACCTAAACAAGTAACGCGCCTACATTTCCAACCAGACAACCCATCACAGCACGAGAAGGGGTGGCAAGCATAACGTTGACTGATAAGGAACATGTATAACAGATCTTATCTCGGTGTGCATAGGAGGACATCTCTGTCCAACTGGGGTTGGAGCAAATGGCAGTGAATAGACAAAAAAAAAAAAAAAAAAAAAAAAAAAAAACCAAATCACACCAAAGAAACAATCAGATCAAGAAAATCAAGCCTCCAAACTCGAGATTGGGAGGATATGTGTACACAACATGCAGATGCTTAGAGCGTGTTCCTATGAGCCTCTTCCCAGGCAACCTCTTCCCAGACTCACGCGCGACCTTGAGAACGTGTTCCCAGGACCACTTTTAGGAATAATCATGTTTTATATTTGCGTTCCACTGCTCTCAACCACAAAAAAACAAATGGCGTTGAAAATTTACTGTGCAGATTCGCGCTTGTCTGAAAATGTGCTCATCTGAACAGAGGTTTTAAAACACGCCCCTGAATCTCGGGAAGCCGAATCTCACTTCGCACTTCGCGGAACCGCACAAAAACAATTCGCGTCAA
Source organism: Closterium sp. NIES-67 (assembly GCA_027943415.1). Classification (NCBI taxonomy): domain Eukaryota; kingdom Viridiplantae; phylum Streptophyta; class Zygnematophyceae; order Desmidiales; family Closteriaceae; genus Closterium; species Closterium sp. NIES-67. Next base: position 113,722 of record BQMB01001723.1, on the reverse strand, counting down.
AAATTGTGACACCATAGCATGCGAGTCTAGGAAGAGGTTGCTTGGGAAGAGCCTAGTAGGAACACGCTCTTAGCATATGATCCCATTCACATATCATAATTCGTTCTGCAGAATTCTAAGATACTACCGACTTCGCAAGCAGACAGTCAACACATGGTTACCATACTCCCAACTCTTCATGACAAAAGGCCCATCGCATTGAAGTGTAGGTTGGATAAACAGACAGCAAACCCGTCACTGTGTATATATGATATGTAAGTTGTCATATATCAGCATTGCACATTCCAGTAGACGCATTCTTCAGGTTTTCCTCCATGATCGTTCTAGTAAATTTACTGTCACTACTCGTTCTCGCTGATCAAGAAGTAGTTCCATTGTGGACATGTCTATATCCTCTGTCTGATCAGAGCCACCCCTCCCCTCTTGAAATCCACTGCTGAACATCTTTGCAAAGACTGGAGACCTGCACAAGTAATTGAAAGTCAGTCGTCAGCACACAAGCATGAAATTATGAGAGCTGGAGAAGCAGATGGTGAATGAACCATTCAGCGAGAATGCAGCGATGAGCAGAGATCTTCCCTCCATTAAACTTCTCTAACGTCACATCTCATGATGACGTATCAAGCATTCCCTTGAGTCTATTGCCAAGATGCTGCAGCCTGTGTTCTGCTTCGTTCTTGTTTTTTTATGATTCACAAAATTGGTTCTCCAAGTGACTAAGTTGGCTCGTCAATTCACTAACCTAATAACCCAGCTGACAAACTCTTGAGGGTGCACCGTAGCAAGTCGGGCAAACTGGAGCTGAAGTGGTCCAGCATTTGTCACTGCTAATGCATACTTCACAAAGGCCCCATTCTCTCGCCATTGCCAATTATCATTAATTAGTTTCATGCACACGATGCTCATTTAAATACCTCATTCACGAAGCACAGGCGCGGCAAGCTCCATCGGGCGGAGAGAATTCATAAGTTCTTTATGGCCTTACGGAATTATGGTGGTCGTGTTTAACGCATGCATGCTCAATAGCACATCCCAAGGTCCAACACAATGTATTGATCGTCACCCCCGACATCGATACGTTAGCCATTTCATTCGTCATCCAATACTCGGCTTCGTCCACAACAAACTCCTCGGCCATGTTCTGTAGGCATTGATTTGAAAAGATATCTTGCCAAATCGGAAACAGCCGAGGCTATTTCCAACATTGCCGAGTCAATGAAACAGCGGGGCCCGGAAAGTGAAACCACAAGCATCTGAAATTGCGGCTTTACAACGGGGAGGAGACAATTTTCAGCACTGCCCCAACTAGGCCTACTGCCGCAGCAAAAAGGGTGAGGAACGCGTGAACTATGCGTGTGTGTGGGGTAGACATTTTTTGCGGGGGTTTTGTTGCAGCCGTTACCGACTATTTTACTGGGCGTCTAAATGCTGCCTGGAACAACTTGTTCATCGCTCATCAAGCTCTCGGAGGTCGGTTGCAAATTTGACGAATAGTTCAGCTGCTCTGCCCCTGAGCACAATTTACTGGAAGCACCCTGTTTGACAACTCGTCATTTGGGAATTGGACTTCTGCCGGTTTTCGCTGAACAATGTATCAATCTACGTTTGCCGTGCTTCGAGCCATGAGCTCGTATCGTCGAGCCTCGATAAGCAGACTTGCACTTATCACAGAAGCTTCCTGAGCGCAAATAACTTGTCAGACCTGCCCGCAAAACAGGGCACTCGTCTAACAAGTCGACTCGAGTACTATTTGACGCCGCTCGGAGTTCCCATTTGGAGGAGCAAGGCTTTCCGCAAAACTTCCAACTGGTTCTTTATGGTAGAGAAGGAACCACCTCACCAAATGAGAGCTGACCCATTAAAAGTACATCGATACAGCGACTACGCGGCCCAGACAACCTGTCAGCGGACGAGATTTCAGTGCCTTGGCGCCTTGAGCTGTACAGATTTATGCGCGAGATGTGTGAGAAAGGCACCACTGACTGCCGACTAGATTTACAGAACGAACGGCGGATACTGCGAAAAGATAAGAACAGGGGTGGAACTATTCAATACAGACCCTACCCTTGGGTGTTCGCAAATTGCAACAATAAAATGCGATATAGACGCGTTTCCGAACCCACCTGAGATCATGTGGAGGCTGTTACACCATTTCTTCTATTGGGTCCTACTTTTTTTGTACGCGGTTTAAGCCTATAAACAGGAAAAGGTAAAACCTGGGAAAACGGGACATTGAAGGGGAAAACCCACAGTAAAAACTGTCACCTGGTTACGAAGTCTCGCTCACGCACTGGGTAATTTTCCTTTGAGACCTCCCGGCTCGGATTCTCGCAATTGTCCTAACACGAATTGACTGTTTGTTACTGTTAAGACTGCAGCCAATTAGGTTCAGTGTTATCGCGAGTCATGCTAAGAACCTGGTAGGTGGGATTGCAATTTGGACTGTTACAGGTGGAACAATAGAGGAAAACAGGTGTATTCTCTTACATTTCTTGTACGTATTATGTGTTAGAAGGAGGTTTAAACTAGGTAGGAGAAAGTAGCGAGAGAAAAGACAGTCGACTAGAAGAGAGAGAGAGAGAGATACAAGAAGTGGGTTGTCCTCTCTGCAGTAGGAACATATACTGTGTAGCACAACTAGATAGCTTACACATACATATAAAATATATATGTTGACACACCCCCTTATGCTAGGTAGGCACTATGCACAAAAGCAAGAGACCAGAGAAACACTACTAGTCTGTCCACTGTTTTGAGTAGTAAGAAGAAGTCACAACACACCACACACCAAGCACCTCTAAGACCAACAACCCCTAAGCCTAGCACCCCCATACCCAGCAGCAGCGATGGCTTCTTCAGCGCATTCGACCCCTCGGTGTGCGAGGCGGCGACGTCGGCAGTGAGGGCAGCTGTGGCGGCGGCGGCGGGTGGCGGCAGAGCCAGCGGCACCTGCGGCGGTGGCGGCGGCGGAGCCCGCGGCACCCGGCAGCGTGGCACGACTCCGCGACGACGGGGAAGGACCGGGCGAGTCAGCCCTCAGCTGCGGCGGGGAGGAGGTGGGATGCAGGGGAGGGGGCGGGTCTTCGACCGCGGAGCCAGGAAGCAAGCTGCCCTGGTTGGCGCGGGGCTGGCGTGCGGGCGTGCTAGCCGGCACAAGACCAGTGCGCTGGCCGCTCCCGTCCGTGTGTTGGCGTGTCGAGGCCACCATGGCAGCACAACGAGGCCGACACGGCAGCGCAACGAAGCCGACATGACAGCGCGTTGAGGCCATCACGGCAGCGCGTCGATGCTGCCATTGCACCTCGACGAGGCCGACACTGCGGCGCGACAGTGGGAGGAGAGGAGAGAGTGCGCTGCGGAAGTGTGGGGAGAAGGTCCGAGCGGAAGGGCCTGCTCTGAAACCATGCTCGAAGGAGGTTTAAGCTAGATAGGAGAAAGTAGCGAGAGAAAAGAGAGTCGACTAGAAGAGAGAGAGATGTACAAGAAGTCAGTTGTCCTCTCTACAGTAGGAACCAGTACTGTGTAGCACACTTACCTAGCCTATACATACATATATGTATATTATATATATTATATATATACATGACGACATTATGGCCTACTACCAGGGCTCTCGGTTCAAGGGCAAACTATCAGAATCCAGCCACTTACCACTGGGTTAAAAGGGCTTGTTAATAGCGGGTAAGTGCGCCCATAGCCCCCCAGTCTCTGCACATGTAACCCTTCCCTGAGGACCAAGGGCAACCCTAGCGTGTATCATGACACCCCCCCTCGCTGGGATAGGCGGTAGACACAAGCGCTTCTGCAGCGCGCACCTTCACGGTGCACACTGGGAATTGAACACGGAGTCAGAAAGTCACTAATCCTAACCACTGGGACAAGAAGGGATGTCATCAGGAGGGTTAGGTAAGGCTCCATATATCCATCTTCCCTAGGGAAAGCCTCCCCAGTAACCTCCCTACACAGAGGGAGGGGATCGACAGGGTTATCCCAATGCCACAACACACCCCCCCGTTGGGATAGCATGTACATCAGGAATTGAACCGCTGATGGCTCTGATACTAAGTCAGAAAGTCACCAGCCCTAACCACTGGGACAAGAAGGGATGTCATCAGGAGGGTTAGGCTCCATATATCCACCTTCCTCGAGGAAAGCCTCCCCAGTACCCTCCCTAGAGATAGAGAGAGGATCGATAGGGTTATCCCAGTGCCACGACACCCGGGTGGTTACCGAGCTCCAATACCATATCAAAACCCAGCCACTAACCACTGGGTAAAAAGGGCTTCTTAATAGCGGGTAAGTGTGCCCATAGCCCCCCAGGATCTGCACCTGCAACCCTTCCCCGATGACCAAGGGCAACCCCAACGTGTATCATGACACAAACATCCGGAATGCTAGGTACATTCCAGGTTTTTTTAACTGGAATCCGGATTTTGATAGGGTCGGCTTGACGAACATTCGACCGTATCCGAACGTTTTCTTCCAGGACCCAGAGCCATCTGCATGGACCCGAAAATCATCGACAGAAAAACACATTTGACGGATTCGCCCGAGAGGGCTTCAACTTGGCAGCAAATGCATCATAATTTTCTCCCACAACAGATGGTTCTCCCATTGTCTGGTACCTAACATCAAGGTGTGGGTGTGCTTACTGCTATTATGTATCTCGATGCTCTAAGACCCTTCGTACCGAACACACTGCCTGTGCTAAGGGGGACTATGAATGAAGGCTTTCAGGAGAATCCTGAAAAACAGAGGGATTTTCCTGGGAATGCTGAATTTTCAGGGTCTTCTGAGGCAAACCCAATGCCCTATGGGTCCCGTATAATGAAAGAAAAAAAAAAAAAAAACAAACAAACAAACAAACAAGAAAAGGCCCTGACTACGCTGTACAGTATTTTGCAAGGAAAACTCGACTTTTACTGTACCGCTGTGAGGGAAGCGGGAAAGTTACTTCCACGGACAGCCCACAAATATTTTCATACTTTCGTGGACAGCCCCTACTTCACGGACACCACATCAACCTTTCACTTCTCCCGTGGACTCCGTCCCTACATTCGTGGACATCCGCCTTACTTCCATGGACAAGGTCGAAATCGCAGGAAATAGGCAAAAGCTCAACTGTACAAAAAATGACGGGCGCTGAAAAAAAAAAAGCAGCGGCTCAGCGTGCGTCGCAAAGAGTCGCACGCTACAGTGCCCCAAACCAAAATCCGAAACAGAATCTCGCCTCTACTGTATTTCCATCAATCGTGACCATTTCCCGAGCAGAGAAGGCAATGCCACATCAGCAATGCTGTGGAAACATTTCCGAAGCCTGCGGAAAGCTAAAATGTGAGGAAAGCCAGGCGAATAAGGCAGGGGCTCACCCCTCATACTATTAGGGTTTCTCCAGCATACTCACGCACGCTGCCTCACACGCCTGTCTCTATGTAGTCTACGTAGACTTCTACAGAAAGTTAGCTACGTACATACCAAGACATGTTCAGTTATTTATCAGCAGGAATAATAGTTCAGTTTTTACAATATCAGTGCACGACGCCCAGACGGAGATGCTTGCAGCAACTCTTGAGGCAATGGATTCTGATCCATCTCCAGAACCGCAATGCAACGTAGACGACAATTCCCCCATAGAAATCGGGAACTTCTATACGTCTAAGGAGGCCGTAATCAATGTCCTTTATGATTTCGCTTTTGCGCATCGCTTTGGTTTCGCTATGAGTTATAGCAAGCCAACCCGGGCTAGGGCAGTGTGCAAATCGTCTGAAGAACGTGGTGGCAAAACAGACCCGTGGGAGTGCACTTTTAGTGTCTGCCGTATGGGGGGCTTTTGGTTGGTGAAGAAGTTAAGTCCTGCGAGTGTGCACACCTGTGACTGGCCGGACAGGGAACCTACGTGAAATCTATGGTGAACAAAGTAAAATTCCTCGAACGCTTGTACGGAGCACTTGTTAGAGGGGCGCCGTTTCTCGCTCCGCGTGAGTACATCGACCAGTTCGTGGCAACTGGGGGGCCTTCCATCAAGTATCAACAAGCATACAAGTGAGATTGACTTGGCATTTCAAATGTCACCAATTATACTATGTACTTCCCACATACCTTGATAGCCATGGTTTGAATGCAAGTCTGTTTCAACCCTTCTCGATCCATCCCCGTCCACTAAACAGATTGAAGGAGAAGATCGTTACTCAACGGTTTGGCAGTTGGAGAGACTCCTTCGGGTTCATTCCTTCACTCCAGAGACGTTTGAAGCTTATTGATCCGGGTGCCACTGTCAGGCTGCAAACATATCAGCAACAATTCAAACGTTTCTTAGTAGCCCCTTCCGCAACCAGAGAGTCTCTAAAGTGTTGCCGCCCGGTAGTTGCCCTTGATGGAACGTTCTTGCTTTCTGCTCAACGTGCAACGCTCCTCATCGCAACTTCATTGGATGGTAACAACAACATCATTGTTCTCACCTTCGCACTGGTTGAAGGTGAGAATTTTTGTAGCTGGAGGTGGTTTTTGGAGTGCTTCAAAGGCCACTTTCCTGACTGGTTAGGCGAGGATGATGCGTCTGTGATTAGTGACAGGGACAAAGGTCTTGTTCCTACTGTGAAGGAAGTCTTCCCCTCACTCCCGCACTACTTTTGTTCGTGGCACTTGGAGCAGAACTTGACAAGGTTCGGTCCAAATGCCGTTGACCTATTTAGAAAACTCCAAGACTGCAGGTCAGAAAAGAAGTGGGAGACCTATGTGAAGGTGGCTAGAGAACGGTTTCCAAACTTCGCAGCGTACCTACTGGGTACACCGAGTGTTCACACCGACTTCCCACGCAACAGTCGGGGGACAAGACGTGTACGAAGGCATGTGCCAACAACAGGCAGCCTGGGATCAACCAGAAATTAGCCAACTTCTCATGAACCCTCGGAGCAATCGCCACAGTCTGGGCGGTAGCAGCAACAGTATGCTGGCAATGTTCGACAGCAGCCACGCCGACAGCAGGGTCGCCTCCAGCGGCGGGGCCAACAGCAGCGGTGGCATGGGCAGCAGCAGCAACCGGGGCAGAGTGGGCAGCAGACTCGGCTGTCTGAGCAGCAGCAGCAGCAGCAGCAGCAGCAGGGCCAGCAGCAGCAGCCGGGGCAGAGTGGGCAGCAGGCAGGGCAGTCTAAGCAGCAGCAGAAGCAGCAGAAGCAGCAGCAGCAGCAGCAGCAGCAGCAGCAGCAGCAGCAGCAGCAGCAGCAGCAGCAGGGCCAACAGCAGCAGGGACAGCAGCAGCAGCAAGGCCAGCAACAGCAGGGCCAGGGTTCACATCAGTGGCACGGACAGCAGGAGCAGCAGAGTGGGCAGCAAGCAGGGCTATTTTGGCAGCAGCAGCACCAAGGTGGGCAGCAGCAACAACAGTTGCGACAGCAGCACCAGCAACAACAGGGTGGGCAGTGGGGAGGGCTGTTTGGGCAGCAGCGGCAGGGTCAGGGGCAGCAGGGCCAAGGTGGGCCGCAGCAGCAGCAGGGGTAGCAGCAGCAGGTCCCGGGTGGACAGCAGCAGCATGGACAGCTGCAGAAGCATGGCCAGCAGCAGCAGGGTCAGCGTACGCAGTGGCAGCAGGGACAGCAGCAACATCAGCAGCGGGGTGGGCAGCAGGGAGGGCTGTTCGGGCAACAACAGCAGGGTCAGCGTAGGCAGCAGGGTGAGCAGCAGCAGCAGTGGGGTGGGCAACAGGGAGGACTGTTAAGCCAGCAGCAGCAGCATGGTTGGCAGCAGGCAGGGTTGTTTGAGCAGCAGCAGCAGGGACGACAGCAGCAGCGCCAGGGTGGGCAGCAGCAGCAGGGTCAGGGCCAGCAGAACCAGGGCGGGCAGCAACAGCAGCAGGGTCAGGGGCAGCAGAATCAGGGTGGGCAGCAGCAGCAGCAGGGTCAGGGTCAGCAGAACCAGGGTGGGCAGCAGCAGCAGGGTCAGCAGCAGCAGGGTCAGGGGCAGCAGAGCCAGGGCGGGCAGCAACAGCAGCAGGGTCAGGGGCAGCAGAATCAGGGTAGGCAGTAGCAGCAGCAGGGTCAGGGTCAGCAGAACCAGGGTGGGCAGCAGCAGCAGGGTCAGCAGCAGCAGGGTCAGGGGCAGTAGAACCAGGGTGGGCAGCAGCAGCAGGGTCAGGGGCAGCAGAACCAGGGCGGGCAGCAACAGCAGCAGGGTCAGGGCAGCAGAATCAGGGTAGGCAGCAGCAGCAGCAGGGTCAGGGTCATCAGAACCAGGGTGGGCAGCAGCAGCAGGGTCAGCAGCAGCAGGGTCAGGGCATTGAGAACATCGACGGCCCTGACGGTGGTGCTCAGCCCGAGCCGCATACGGATGAGACAGAATCTGGTATCCGAGTATGCACTGGCATGAGATGGGCAAAAAAACGTACTCATTACATCAAGATAGACGAGAAGCACTGGGCCCACTTCCACGCACCCACGGTGCATTTCGGTATCTTTGCAAGCAGCATGGCAGAGTCCATCAATGCTGCCATAAAGAAAACCCGCAAGCTCCCACCAGCATACATGCTTGCAACCCTGTGGGATTGGATGATGAAAAGGCTTTACGAGGCAAGTGAGGACGCGGGTGAGAATGACGGGTTCCTGACTCCCAAGGCTGCTGAAAGGTTTGAGAACAAGCGGCACCGGGCGGAGAATTATATTGTTGAATGCTCATCCATTGGTGGAGCTGGGGTTGTGACAAATCGAGGGTCACCGTGGACTTCACCAATGTCGTTCAACGTGAACATTGACACGAAGTGGTGCGAGTGTGGCAATTGGAAGCAATATCAGTTTCCATGCTCACATGCTTTTGCTATGATGCGCGAAAAGGGGAAGGATCCAGAGGATTACATCTCCTCCTATTTCACTGCAGCCAATTGGAGAGCTACCTACAGCACTCCAATGATGGGGGCTTGTATTGACCGCGTCATGCAGGAGAATGCAAATCCCGCTCACGGTGTGTGTGATCCTCCAAATTTTGTGCCGAGGGGTGTTGGAAGACGTCCAGTGATTATACGATGTGAGGCACCGAAGCGTCCAATCAAATGCAGCACTTGTCACAAGATGACGCGGCACAATCGACGCACTTGTAGAGGAAAGTATGGGGCAGGCTCGGAGGCGAGAGAGGTAGATAATAACGGGGAGTAAGTATGACGTGACTACATATGGAAATACTAGCACCAGCAGCAGCAACAGAGTGGGCAGCAGGCAGGGCTGTTTGGACAGCAGCAGCAACAGAGAGGGGCAGCAGGCAGGGCTGTTTGGACAGCAACAGCAGGGCCAGGATGGGAGCAGCTGCTGTCGTGGCAACACCAACACCAACACCAGCAGCAGCAGCATCATCACCACCACCACCCACAGAAGCATCAGTAGCAATAGCAGCAGCGGCGGCGACGGCGGCAGCAGCGGCGGCAGCGGCAGCGGCAGCAACAGTAGCAGCAGCATTGGCAGAAGAGAGGCCTGCTTGGGCAGCAGCAGCTGGGGCAGCGGCATGAGGGCCATGTTGGGCAGCAGCAACAGGGTCAGGGATGGCAGCAGGGAAGGCCGTTCCAGAAAAAACAGCTGGACCTTCCCCACTGCTGCCTCATTATAGTTCCTTCCCCCAACCACCTGCCTCAACTACCTTTGCTTTTTCACTTCCATCACCAAGTTCCGCCAGTCTCCTTCCCCAAACCCCACCCTCATGTGTTTCCAGGAAGATGATGAAGCCTTTCTTGAGTTCACTTTCCTTTAACTCCCCTCTACATTGCCAGCCGCCCGCCGCGCCTTCTCACTTGACTGATCTGCCTTCCGAGACAGCCCCTCTCCACCTGTTTGATCCGCTTTAAGCCACAATCTCCACCCCCTCCCATGCATCTTCTCCCACATGCTGATTTTGTCACCTAGCCTTATTAACCACCCCCTTTTTCTCTCCCCTTTAACTCGCTACAATGTTGGGAACCTAAATGTGGGTAGTCATAAAAAAAAAAGGAGTTGCTAATGCAGCCAATATTGTAGTGGTGGCCAGCAGAAGTTGTATATGTACTTGTTATTAGATGGAAACATCATATAGATCCCACCCACATCCCAATTTTTCGCACCCCATTCTATCGACGTAGGCCCTCTATGCTACACACTGCTTTAACAATGATGTACGTTGGGCTCACAACCCCCTGGTTTAATCCGTAAGATGCGACACCATACTTACAATAGTTGGTTTCCGCGTTGAATTTAATAACTATCTTTTACAATTGAAGTTGTATCTCATATATTCATTAATGGGAACCTGTCGTGAATGGCACGAACCATTTTTTCGTGTTGTGAGACTATCCTTATTTGTGCCACCCTGAGAGTACCCTTCTCTCTCTCTCTCTCTCTCTCTCTCTCTCTCTCTCTCTCTCTCTCTCTCGCTCTCTCTCTCTCTCTCGCTCTCTCTCTCTCTCTCGCTCTCTCTCTCTCTCTCTCTCTCTCTCTCTCTCTCTCTCTCTCTCTCTCTCTCTCTCTCTCTCTCTCTCTCTCTCTCTCTCTATCTATCTATCTCTCCCTCTCCCTCTCCCTCTCTCTCTCTCTCTCTCTCTCTCTCTCTCTCTCTCTCTCTCTCTCTCTCTCTCTCTCTCTCTCTTTCTCTCTCAATCTCGCACTCTCTGTCTCACACACTCTCTCCCTCTCGCTCTCTCTCTCTTTCTATCTCTCTCTCAACCTCTCTCTCTCTCTCTCTCTCTCTCTCTCTCTCTCTCTCTCTCTCTCTCTCTCTCTCTCTCTCTCTCTCGCTCTCTCTCTCTCTCTCTCTCTCTCTCTCTCTCTCTCTCTCTCTCTCTCTCTCTCTCTCTCTCTCTCTCTCTCTCTCTCTCTCTTCCTCTCCCCCTCTCTCTCTCTCTCTCCCCCCCCCCTCCCCCCCCACATCGTAACTCTCTTTCCCCATCTGTTGCAAGATTTTAGTAATTTAGTTCGACGTGTACCGAGGTAGCTCGAACAGAAGATTTATATATATGCTTTATGATATGCTGGAAATATGGCAAGGTACACAACCGTGGGCAGTGGTACTCAATGACATAGGCCTTCCCTTCTCCGAATCTCAGGAAACGGTATGGCAGGAGCACCATGAGCATATTGGGTTTGATGGACAGGAGAGGGACTTTGGTAGCAAAGAGGATAAGGGAGTGTTCCGCATGGGCATCTCTAATCTTTCGCTTGCAACCCCGCTCGGTCGTATATGATGACATATGTTATGCGCACATCGCCATGTGGTCCAAGTCATCCGATTTGAATTGTCGCCTTCACTTAGTACACTCCTCTATTCACCCCAAAGATTTGTAACCTTACCTGTTTTTTGAATGCCAGTTTGAGAGTGTCTGAACGATTTTGCGGGCAATCAGAATTATATTTATAAGAAGCATTTTTATTTAAAAATTTGGTAAAAAACATAATTTATTGTGGAAGTTATGCAGGGAAATTCTCCAAAAACATTAATCGTTGAAGGAAACCTTTCATTTTGCGAATATGATGTAAACAACAACAGCAGCAGCACTAGTCGGAACTGGTAGACAAATTTACAGAGCGTACCGATTTTTCCTTCTGAAGCACAGTAACGTAGAAACGTGTGGGTACTGCCTGCCGAATCACACGTCACAGGACTTACTGTGCGAAACGCACCAAACGAAAACCTGGCGTGGAAGTCATGTTCCCAATTTCTGGTAGATTCTGTTTCGGATTTTGGTTTGGGGCACTGTAGTGTGCAACCCTTTGCGACGCACGCTGAGCCGCTGCTCTTTTTTTTTCAGCGCCCGTCATTTTTTGTACAGTTGAGTTTTCGCCTATTTCCTGCGATGTCGACTTTGTCCATGGAAGTAAGGCGGATGTCCATGAAAGTAGGGAAGGAGTCCACGGGAGAAGCGAAAGGTTGATGTGGTGTCCGTGAAAGTAGGGGCTGTCCACGAAAGTATGAAAAGATTTGTGGGCAGTCCGCGGCAGTAATTTTCCCGGAATCAGACATGTGCTTATAAGAGGGAACCCTGCCACCCATGATTTTTGTGTTCCAAGCATAATGACTCCGCAGCAGCCGAACCAATTCCAGTCAGAGAAATTCTAAAACGGACAAGCTAGTGGCGAGGATGGGTTTCATGACGCGTTTTACATGACGTGGAATGCGTCAGAAATATTCCAAAATGTCCTGCACCCGGGTCAGTCCCAGTCAGTCTAGCGCAAGCAATGCCTCACAGATCCTCCGCCACCTGGCTGCCGCGGAGAACTTGTCACTGGCTTCTCGTTCCCCCAACCCATCGAACGGCGCAGCCCCCGCTCCGCCATGTGTGATGCGTGTGGTCCCACCCGCTTTTCCTCGCACCACCTGCTGCGCGTGCAGCGTGCTGGCGTGAGCGGAAAACTTTTCTGCCAAGTTGATGCCCCACTTCCTCTTCCGCGATTTCTTCAGCACGAAAGCCATCGCAGCCGTTCAAATCAAAGCCCGTCCTTCCCCCTGCTGCTTTCTCCACCTGGGCTTGCATCGGCGCTGCAGGGGTTGCTCTCTGGTGTGTTGTCACAGCCAGGTGTGAAGGCATCAGCGTTATGCCGTTCAATTCTCCGTGCTGTGTCCCCTTGATCACACAGCAACCAGCCACGACACAGATCCAATCAGGAGTTCCTTCCCACTCGCCAGTTTGTATGCCGCAATCTGCACCTACAAGCCCTCACCTCGACTCCATATGTATTTCGACCGAGCCTAGGTTTCCTCTCATATGGAACCCGGTATTGGTTTCTCTGTCTTCCCTTAGCACTGATGGGTCTTTTCCCGTGGTATACTGAACACTCGCCGGATCGGGTGATTCCTTGGACCTCCGAGTTTCCTGACGACGTCTATTCCCTCGGTGACGTCCTCGGTAAAGGCTCATTCGGTTCAGTGTTCGAGTGCGTGGAGAAGAAAACAGGTCAATGTTTAGCCTGTAAAGTGATTCTGAAGAATTTGATCAGGAATGAGGAGGACAAGTGGGAATTACGACGGGAAATGCAGATTATGCGGGAATTAGGGTGCCATTGCAACATCGTTTCCCTGCAAAGAGTTTACGAGGACCCTTCAGCGATATATTTCGTGATGGAGAGGTGCTCAGGTGGCGATCTCTTGGGTTACATCAGCAGAAGAGGTCAGGTTCCTGAAGTCGAAGCTGCGAAGATTTTTCGTCAATTGGTAACGGCGGTGGCGTTTTGCCACGAGCACGGCGTGGTTCATCGCGATCTGAAGCCTGACAACGTCCTGATTACACGTCAGCAATCAGAGCCTTCACCTCCTGCCGATCCGTCGTCTGATGACCTCAGTACTTTGAAGGAACCACTGAGTTCTGTCTTTGCGGCATTTTTTCATTCATCGGATCAATCATGTAAATCTCCAGTTGCCAATGCAGAATCTGGGGCCGTTCAAAGTTCTCTCCAAGTTAAGCTGACAGATTTTGGCCAGGCTGTGACATGTAGAAGGGAGGGCTTCATCGGTGGAGCGGCAGGAAGCCTGCCCTACACGGCTCCTGAACTGCTGTGCAGATTGAAATACAACGAGAAGGTGGACGTGTGGAGCTTGGGGGTAATCCTCTACACTATGCTCGCAGGAAGATGGCCATTTTATTCGTCAAAGAGGAGCATTATGAAGAAGTTAATTTGTGCTGGACAGCTGGACGTGGTTTCTGGGCCCTGGCATTCAATCTCTGCTGAAGCGGAAGGCCTGGTCAAGAGAATGTTGGCTGTGAATCCATCCCACCGACCATCCTGTAGAGAGCTGCTTCAGCATCCATGGCTCAGATGACCTCCTACATGAACGAGATGGTAGACTATTGAAGGCAGTGTTCAGCATGTAGTGCATACAATGTTTATCATTTCTCATTATTTCAGAATGCACAATGTAGAATATTTCATGTGTATGTGCATGCACACCCACACACAGGGTGGGTGCAGTGACAGCAATCCGTTCTCCTGGGATAGCTTTGTGAAGTGAACTCCTAATGCACACGCATTGTAATCTGCAGGTTGAGTTCTGGACGAGGTGTAGACTGTATCACCATATTCAATCAATGTCCATGCCAGCCGCTGCTGGGTGCTGCTCAGAAGACAGCTGTAAATCCAAGTGCACAGAATGAAGAGCAATTCGAAATAACAAGGGAGAGTACATTGATTAAGAAATACCTTGCATACAGCTACAGTACAAAAGCAGTTGGCACAAAGCGCCTCAAGTGCTTACAGTACCTGAGCTTACAGTGCAGGAGCTACAGGTCGCCCAGAAGGCTGCTCACCGAGGTGTCATCATGCACACGCCAGATGGTTTCGCCCAGCAGATTCGCCACCGACAGCACGGTCAGCTGCGGGAAAAGTTTATCCTCAGTCAGCGGGATGGTGTTGGTCACAATCACCTCCTGGAAAAGGCCACTAGACAGACGCTCTATGGCCGGGGGGCTGGTGGGAATATGGAAAACAGAATAGGGAGGAGGAAGAGGGTGGGGTTTGGGTGGGAAAATGTTCAGAATATGGGTTTGAAGCGTTTGTTCAAGATAGGTGGTCATGGTGAAGTGGGTGAGAGAAAACTGTTGGCTACAATCCCTTCCTGAAGAACCAATTCCACAACACACATTGCACTTACCTAAAATCGGCCCTTACGTAAACAAGGCGTGCATGTTCACATCAGGCATAGACCTCACTGGCTCCTCATGCAGTAGAGCCCTAATCAGGTACTACCAACGAGCGCAAATCATACTCGACCACTTAAACTCTCACCTAAAGACAGCGTGGGTGCAGCAGGCATAGACCTCGCTAGCCCCCTCCTCGTGCAGCAGAGCAGCGCCCTTAGCAATGGTGCCGGCCGTGTCAATCATATCATCCACCATCACCGCTACTTTCCCCTTGACATCACCGATTAGGTTCATCACCTGATTATGACAAGTGGCACACCGCGGGAAAAAGGAGGGGGTCAGATGGGGGTTGCATGCAATGGTGCCAGCCGTGTCTATCATATCATCCACCATCACTGCTACTTTCCCCTTCACGTCTCCAATCAGGTGCATCACCTGAACGGGGACCGTAAGGGGGGTAAGGGAGGGAGCGGGGGACAGGAGTGTGCCGAGCATGCAACGTGCATGCGTGTCAATCATATCATCAACCAGGACTGCCACTTTCACCTCCCAAATAGCCCCTCCCTTTCACCTCAGCCACCTAATGGTTCTGCCGCCTCTTGTCCACAATCGCCAAGGAAACATCCCTGTCTTTTTGCATGTGCTTCCCATCCCAGGCCTCACCAGACCCACCTCTCTCGCCCCACCAATTGCCCCCTCCCCCTCACCTCAGCCACCTTGTGGCTCTGCGGCCTCTTGTCCACAATCGCCAGGGAAATATCTCCCTCTTATTGAATGTGGTTCCCATCCCAGGCCTCACCAGACCCACCTCTCTCACCCCACCAATTGCCCCCTCCCCCTCACCTCAGCCACGTTGTGGCTCTGCGGCCTCTTGTACACAATCGCCAGGGAAATATCTCCCTCTTATTGAATGTGGTTCCCATCCCAGACCTCACCAGACCCACCTCTCTCGCCCCACCAATTGCCCCCTCCCCCTCACCTCAGCCACGTTGTGGCTCTGCGGCCTCTTGTCCACAATCGCCAGGGAAATATCTCCCCCTTATTGAATGTGGTTCCCATCCCAGACCTCACCAGACCCACCTCTCTCGCCCCACCAATTGCCCCCTCCCCCTCACCTCAGCCACGTTGTGGCTCTGCCGCCTCTTGTCCACAATCGCCAGGGGCGCATCCGACAGGCGCTTGGAATAGGAAGATGGGGGGTCTCCCCTGCTCCTTCCACTTCGCCAACCACAAATCGGCTCGTTCACTCACCTCTGCCACGTTGGGGCTCTGCCGCCTCTTTTCCACAATCGCCAGGGGCGGTCTCGACAGCCGCTTGGCAAAAAAGGAAGGGGTTTTTACCTCCCACTTTTTGCATTGGTTCCCCCAGCCACCTCTTTAACCCCCTACTAATAGCCCTCCCTTTCTCTCACCTCTGCCACGTTGTGGCTGTGCCGCCTCTTGTCCACAATCGCCAGGGGCGCGTCCGACTGGCGCTTGGCAACAGGGAGCCAAGTTCATTCCCCTCTCTGCCCTCTCTTCCAGAATTCCCCCCCCCTTTCACCCATGCTCCCCTCTCTCTCACCTCTGCCACGTTGTGGCTCTGCCGCCTCTTGTCCACAATCGCCAGGGGAGCGTCCGACAGGCGCTTGGCGAAGGCCCTAGCCCTGGCCACTCCGCCAACGTCTGGCGAGACGACTACCAGATCGTTTGATGAGAGCATCTTGCTGGCGAGGTAGTCCAGAATCACAGGCTGGGGAAGTGGGGGGATGGGAAAAGAGAGATAACGTGGGGCTTGAGTTGGAAGCGGTTTGTGGAGTTACACTAGAAGTGACCCATACACCTGACTCCCCTCACCGGCCCAAACACGTGGTCCATGGGGATAGAAAACGCCCCATGCTCTGGCCCGAGCGCAGGTCACTAGCCCCCCCTCTTTGCCCTATAACCCTATTATCACAGCCCCTACAATCACCCTCACCTGCCAATACACGTGGTCCATGGGGATGTTGAAGTACCCCATGCTCTGCCCCCAGTGCAGGTCACCAGACCCCCCCTCTTTGCCTTGGAACCCTGATATCACAACCGTACATTCACAGCCCCTACTATCAAACGCCCCTACACGTGGTCCATGGGGATGTTGAAGTACCCCATGCTCTGCCCCGAGTGCAGGTCATCAGGGCCCCTTTTCTTGCCTTCGGGCGCTACAATCACAAGCCTCACCTGCCCATACGCATGATCCACGGGGATGTCGAAGTAACCCATGCTCTGCCCCCAGTGCAGGTCGCACGCCCACCTCGATTCGCGCTACAACCCTATAGTCAACACCTACCCCACCCACACCCCGCCCGTCCTCACCTGCCCATACACGTGGTCCACAGGGATGTCGAAGTACCCCATGCTCTGCCCCGAGTGCAGGTCGCACGCCAGCACGCGGTTGGCCCCCGCCTCTGTAATCAAGTTGGCCACCAGCTTCGCCGCAATCGACTCGCGGCCTTGGGTCTGTTGGTGCGGGGAAGGACGGGAGGGAAGGGGGGGATTCGGGGGAGGTAGGGAAGGGCGGGTTGAAGAATTGGAGGGGAATCCAGGAGAGCAGCATGGGAGAGGAGCCAGCACGCGGTTGGCCCCCGCCTCTGTAATCAGATTGGCCACCAGCTTCGCTGCAATCGACTCGCGGCCTTGGGTCTGCAGTGAAGGAGGGGAAGAGGGGGAAACGGGGGGTGGGGTTGGGTGGGGGGGGGGAGAGGGAGGGAGAGAGGGGGGGAGAGAGGGAGGGAGAGAGGGGGAGAGAGGGAGGGAGAGAGGGGGAGAGAGGGAGGGAGAGAGGGGAGAGAGGGAGGGAGAGAGGGGGAGAGAGAGGGCGGGAGAGAGGGGGAGAGAGGGGGAGAGAGGGAGGGAGAGAGGGGGAGAGAGAGGGCGGGAGAGAGGGGAGAGAGAGGGCGGGAGAGAGGGGGAGAGAGAGGGAGGGAGAGAGGGGGAGAGAGAGGGGGGAGAGAGGGGAGAGAGAGGGCGGGAGAGAGGGGGGGAGAGAGGGCGGGAGAGAGGGGGAGAGAGAGGGCGGAGAGGGGGATATTGGAGGGTAACATGGGAGAGGAGCCAGCACGCGGTTGGCTCCCGCCTCTGTAATAAGAATCGCGACGAGGGTCGCTGCAATCGACTCGCGGCCTTGGGTCTATAAAGAGGAGGGGGAGGAGGATGAGGGGAAGGAAAGAGTTAGTTAGGGTATGGAAGGGTAGCGTAAGTTGAGCGAGGAGAGAGGAGAGAGGGGTACCCCTCTCATGACGAGAGAGGAGCGAGGAGAGAGGAGAGAGGAGAGAGGGGCACAAGGGAGAATGCCAGATCATGACGAGGAGCGGAAGGAGCTCCGTCAGATTCTCGATGGCGGCCGCGCACGTGGCGGGAAGGAGGGGGAAGAACGAGGGGGGGAGGAGGAGGGGAAGAACGAGGGGGAAGGAGGAGGGGGAAGAACGAGGGGGGAAGGAGGAGGGGGAGAACGAGGGGGGAAGGAGGAGGGGGAAGAGCGAGGGGGAAGGAGGAGGGGGAAGAACGAGGGGGGAAGGAGGAGGGGAAGAACGAGGGGGGGAGGAGGAGGGGGAAGAACGAGGGGGGAAGGAGGAGGGGGAGAACGAGGGGGAAGGAGGAGGGGGAGAACGAGGGGGGAAGGAGGAGGGGGAAGAGCGAGGGGGGAGGAGGAGGGGGAAGAACGAGGGGGAAGGAGGAGGGGAGAGAACGAGGGGGGAAGGAGGAGGGGGAAGAACGAGGGGGGAAGGAGGAGGGGGAGAACGAGGGGGAAGGAGGAGGGAGAAGAACGAGGGGGGAAGGAGGAGGGGGAAGAACGAGGGGGGAAGGAGGAGGGGGAAGAACGAGGGGGGGAGGAGGAGGGGGAAGAACGAGGGGGGAAGGAGGAGGGGGAAGAACGAGGGGGGAAGGAGGAGGGGGGAGAACGAGGGGGGAAGGAGGAGGGGGAAGAGCGAGGGGGGAGGAGGAGGGGGAAGAACGAGGGGGAAGGAGGAGGGGGGAGAACGAGGGGGAAGGAGGAGGGGGAAGAACGAGGGGGGAAGGAGGAGGGGGGAGAACGAGGGGGGAAGGAGGAGGGGAAGAGCGAGGGGGGAGGAGGAGGGGGAAGAACGAGGGGGAAGGAGGAGGGGAAGAACGAGGGGGGGAGGAGGAGGGGGAAGAACGAGGGGGGAAGGAGGAGGGGGAAGAGCGAGGGGGGGAGGAGGAGGGGGAAGAACGAGGGGGGAAGGAGGAGGGGAGAGAACGAGGGGGGAAGGAGGAGGGGGAAGAACGAGGGGGGAAGGAGGAGGGGGAGAACGAGGGGGAAGGAGGAGGGGGGAAGAGCGAGGGGGGGGAGGGGGAGAACGAGGGGGAAGGAGGAGGGGGGAACGAGGGGGAAGGAGGAGGGGAAGAACGAGGGGGGAAGGAGGAGGGGGGAGAACGAGGGGGGGAGGAGGGGGAGAGCGAGGGGGGGAGGGGGGAAGAACGAGGGGGAAGGAGGAGGGGAAGAGCGAGGGGGGGAGGAGGAGGGGAAGAACGAGGGGGAAGGAGGAGGGGGAAGAACGAGGGGGAAGGAGGAGGGGGGAGAACGAGGGGGAAGGAGGAGGGGAAGAACGAGGGGGAAGGAGGAGGGGGGAGAACGAGGGGGGAAGGAGGAGGGGAAGAGCGAGGGGGGGAGGAGGAGGGGGAAGAACGAGGGGGGAAGGAGGAGGGGAAGAACGAGGGGGGAGGAGGAGGGGGAAGAACGAGGGGGAAGGAGGAGGGGGAAGAGCGAGGGGGGAGGAGGAGGGGGAAGAACGAGGGGGAAGGAGGAGGGAGAGAACGAGGGGGGAAGGAGGAGGGGGAAGAACGAGGGGGAAGGAGGAGGGGGAGAACGAGGGGGAAGGAGGAGGGGAAGAGCGAGGGGGGAGGAGGAGGGGGAAGAACGAGGGGGGAAGGAGGAGGGGGAAGAACGAGGGGGGAGGAGGAGGGGGAAGAACGAGGGGGGAAGGAGGAGGGGGAAGAGCGAGGGGGGAGGAGGAGGGGGAAGAACGAGGGGGAAGGAGGAGGGGAGAGAACGAGGGGGAAGGAGGAGGGGGAAGAACGAGGGGGGAAGGAGGAGGGGGAGAACGAGGGGGGAAGGAGGAGGGGGAAGAGCGAGGGGGGGAGGAGGAGGGGGAAGAACGAGGGGGGAAGGAGGAGGGGGAGAACGAGGGGGGAAGGAGGAGGGGGAAGAACGAGGGGGGAAGGAGGAGGGGGAGAACGAGGGGGAAGGAGGAGGGGAAGAGCGAGGGGGAGGAGGAGGGGGAAGAACGAGGGGGAAGGAGGAGGGGGAAGAGCGAGGGGGGGAGGAGGAGGGGGAAGAACGAGGGGGGAAGGAGGAGGGGGAAGAACGAGGGGGAAGGAGGAGGGGGGAGAACGAGGGGGGAAGGAGGAGGGGGAAGAACGAGGGGGGAAGGAGGAGGGGGGAGAACGAGGGGGAAGGAGGAGGGGGAAGAGCGAGGGGGGAGGAGGAGGGGGAAGAACGAGGGGGGAAGGAGGAGGGGGAAGAACGAGGGGGGGAGGAGGAGGGGGAAGAACGAGGGGGGAAGGAGGAGGGGGAAGAGCGAGGGGGGAGGAGGAGGGGGAAGAACGAGGGGGGAAGGAGGAGGGGAGAGAACGAGGGGGGAAGGAGGAGGGGAAGAACGAGGGGGGAAGGAGGAGGGGGGAGAACGAGGGGGGAAGGAGGAGGGGAAGAGCGAGGGGGGGAGGAGGAGGGGAAGAACGAGGGGGGAAGGAGGAGGAGGGAGAACGAGGGGGGAAGGAGGAGGGGGAAGAACGAGGGGGGAAGGAGGAGGGGGAGAACGAGGGGGGAAGGAGGAGGGGGAAGAGCGAGGGGGGGAGGAGGAGGGGGAAGAACGAGGGGGAAGGAGGAGGGGAAGAACGAGGGGGGAGGAGGAGGGGGAAGAACGAGGGGGGAAGGAGGAGGGGGAGAACGAGGGGGGAAGGAGGAGGGGGAAGAGCGAGGGGGGAGGAGGAGGGGAAGAACGAGGGGGGAAGGAGGAGGGAGAAGAACGAGGGGGAAGGAGGAGGGGGAGAACGAGGGGGAAGGAGGAGGGGAAGAGCGAGGGGGGAGGAGGAGGGGAAGAACGAGGGGGAAGGAGGAGGGGAAGAACGAGGGGGGAAGGAGGAGGGGGGAGAACGAGGGGGGAAGGAGGAGGGGGAAGAGCGAGGGGGGAGGAGGAGGGGGAAGAACGAGGGGGGAAGGAGGAGGGAGAGAACGAGGGGGAAGGAGGAGGGGAAGAACGAGGGGGGAAGGAGGAGGGGAAGAACGAGGGGGGAAGGAGGAGGGGAAGAACGAGGGGGGAAGGAGGAGGGGGAGAACGAGGGGGGAAGGAGGAGGGGAAGAGCGAGGGGGGAGGAGGAGGGGGAAGAACGAGGGGGGAAGGAGGAGGGGAGAGAACGAGGGGGGAAGGAGGAGGGGGAAGAACGAGGGGGAAGGAGGAGGGGAGAGAACGAGGGGGAAGGAGGAGGGGGAAGAACGAGGGGGGAAGGAGGAGGGGAAGAACGAGGGGGGAAGGAGGAGGGGGAAGAACGAGGGGGGAAGGAGGAGGGGGAAGAACGAGGGGGAAGGAGGAGGGGAGAACGAGGGGGGAGGGGGGGGAACGAGGGGGAAGGAGGAGGGGGAAGAACGAGGGGGGAAGGAGGAGGGGGAAGAACGAGGGGGGGAAGGAGGAGGGGGAAGAACGAGGGGGGAAGGAGGAGGGGGAAGAACGAGGGGGGAAGGAGGAGGGGGAGAACGAGGGGGGAAGGAGGAGGGGGAGAACGAGGGGGGAGGAGGAGGGGGGAGAACGAGGGGGGGAGGAGGAGGGGGGAGAGCGAGGGGGGGAGAAGGAGGGGCGGAGAGGGAAGGGAATGCGAACCCTTCTGTCAGCGCGGGCATAGCCCAAGTACGGAATCACCGCAGTGATCGTCTTGGCCGAGGCCCGCCGACAGGCGTCGACCTTGACCAACAGCCCATGAGGTTCTCATTGGCAGGGGGACGCGTGGGCTGCACCAGGAACACGTCGCACCCCACTCCCCTCTTCCCCTCTCTCCCACCTTTGCCCCCTCCCCTTCCCCTCTCTTCCTCTCTTCCTTACGCTCGCTCGCCCATTCTGTTGCGCCCCAAAGCGCACCTTTCTGTCAGCGCGCGCGTAGCCGAAGTACGGAATCACAGCAGTGATGGTTTTAGCAGACGCCCTCCTACAGGCATCGATCATGACGAGCAGCTCCATGAGGTTCTCGTTGGCGGGCGGACACGTCGGCTGCACCAGAAACACGTCGCACCCGCGCACGCTCTCCTGCAGCTGCACGTAGATCTCGCCGTCCGCGAACCGCTTCACCTTCACTCGCCCGAGCTCAAGCCCCATGCACGAGGCTATTTCCTGGGGTTGGGACGAGGGGATGTGGGAAATGTTTTTTGAGGCGCCTGAAAAATCGGGGTTGGGACGAGGGGATGTGGGAAATGTGCGCTGAGCGGGAAAGGCAGGAGAACCACCAGGGCACACGTCGCACCCCCGCGCGCTCTCCTGCAGCTGCACGTAGATCTCGCCGTCCGCGAAGCGCTTCACTGTAACCCTGCCTAGCTCGAGCCCCATGCACGACGCGATCTCCTGGAAGAACGATGGACGGGAGGGAGGGGAGGGGGTGTTGCGTGAGGGGGAAAAGAAAGATAGCTGGTTTCGAGACGTCTCAAAACCAACCTTATATCACGTGTTGCGTGAGGGTGAAAGAAAGATAGCTGGTTTTGAGACGTCTCAAAACCAACCTTATATCACGTGTTGCGTGAGGGGGAAAAGAAAGATAGCTGGTTTTGAGACGTCTCAAAACCAACCTTATATCACGTGTTGCGTGAGGGGAAAAAGAAAGATAGCTGGGAAACACTCAGAGCCCCCGCGCGCGCTCTCCTGCAGCTGCACGTAGATCTCGCCGTCGGCGAATCGCTGGACCTTCACTCGGCTCAGCTCCAACCCCATTCGACGCGATACCCCGAAGAAATATCTACGGAAGGGGAGGAGACGCGGTGCGGCATGGTGAGTATACCATAAGAATCCTAATAAATACCCAGACAAATAAATACCCATCCTTTCGTACTTACTAACCTGAGAGAGCTGCGGATTCGCCGTCCCCGAGAATATCCGGAGCCGCGTGTCGGAGCGGTTATCCCGGAGCGCCACCCAATCCTCGCCTGCCAGCTGTTGCCACATCACCGCGCCGTTGATCTGACGTGGCCCGCCGGGCCGGATGGACTGGCCTATATTCGCCGGGAGCTGCGAAATGGAGGAGATCGGCGGGAGCCGCTGCGCGATCTGGTTCGGGCATTTTGCGGGCAGCTGAAACTGATGGCCGGAAAATGAGGGAGATGTTTTTGCGGGAGAGAGGGTTTCGCGGAGGGGAGAGGG
Source organism: Closterium sp. NIES-67 (assembly GCA_027943415.1). Taxonomy (NCBI): domain Eukaryota; kingdom Viridiplantae; phylum Streptophyta; class Zygnematophyceae; order Desmidiales; family Closteriaceae; genus Closterium; species Closterium sp. NIES-67. The sequence goes on along the minus strand of BQMB01001723.1, from coordinate 90,772 downwards.
TTGTAAGGCGTGGAGCGACGGGGGATGAATCTGGCGAGAAACAAGACCGGATGCGGCCTGCATTTTGCTAGAGTGGGGAAAGGGGAAAGTATAATAGCGTGGCCTGGTGGTGCCTAAGTACTTGGCACTACCAAGATCGCAACGCCGAGGAAATCTAACGCGGCACAAGGTCGAGCCCTCTCCGTCTCAGGAGGAAGAGAAATGGGAGAAAGGAATGGAAGGGACACCGCGCAACGACTTTAGCAGACGAATTTGCGGCGGAAGCCGACAGGATCCTGAATGCGGTCCCTAAGAACCCTGCTGCAGCTTGTGGAAGTGCAGAACTGGCTTCTAAATCCACTCCTAAATGGCCCAGAAAAGCCTTGCAAAAAATACTGTACCCGAGGGGCATATTCGCTGGTGTGGCTCGGGAATATCCTAAACCTGATGCAGGGGCGGAACGGCGGGCTGCTGCTGACGGAAAGGCTTGCATTTCTTTCCAGGAGCAGGCGGAAAGCGGCGGAGTTCTCACGGGGGGGGCGGTTCCGGCTCCGCAGACGCTTGGCGGGGACCTTGGGAATGACGCGCGCCAGTGCGGGACTGGGCGTGGCAGGATATTCACAAAGTGGGCGAACTGGGTGAAATTCTGCTCTATAGCGGATATGCAACAGGTTATCGGAGCTCCTCAATACACTCCACTCTGTAAGCCAAGATGATCTGTAAAAGCTTCGTATTTTCAAATATCACAAATCACCATTTCGGCCATCAGTGCAAACCATATCCTTCATACTGCTTGGGTGTTCCCAGGTGTTTCTGCGAGAATTCGGCTTCTGGAGTGTTCACGAAACGCGTATCTTCTCCAATCATGCTTCGCGGACGGCTCTTCGCGAAGCTCCCGAATTTCTTCCTCAACCCATTTTAGCTCCCACTCCAGAATGCCCCTATGTGACTCCTGAGTCGTAGTCTACTTTCTTTCTTCCACATCAAGTATCCAGTCTCCAGTCTTTGATCTCTCATTAGAGATTCCTACGGCTTGTGGCTGTCGCTTTTATCTTCCAGCCCCCATCTGTCCATCTCGCATCGTCCAGGGTTATTCGCGCTTCGACAGAGGAACAATTAGGAGTGGGTATATAATTTCTTCTACTCAGTTTCTCGAGGGGAAACAGTGATGGCCACGTCAGCATGGCCTTCGTACGGTTCGCAGAAGTTTCCAACGGGGTATTCGGACGTTGAATCCGGCGGAGGCGACGTGTTTCAAGACCCGTCCCTGCGATGGGCCTTCGTGCAAAAGGTAGACTCACGTGATAATAATCAAGTTTTGAGATGTCTCGACTCAACACTAGATTGTTATCCGGCGGAGGCGACGTGTTTCAAGACCCCTCCCTGCGATGGGCCTTCTTTCAGAACGTAGATTCACGCCGCATTTCCTTCCTGTTGACAGCTTCGATAGAAGCACTCTTTTATCTCGCGGTCAGCGATGCTACACGACTGCGCAAACCCGAGTTCGTGACGGGTAGCGATATTAGAATTCACTCCCTGATTTTTGTCACCCCCATCCAAATCCTCCAGGCGTACGGCATCCTCTCCTTGCAGCTGCTGCTCACCCTAGCTCTCCTCTCTGACACGCTTTAGTCTCCTTTCCCACTCTGAATCTCTTTTCCAGGTGTACGGCATCCTCTCCTTGCAGCTGCTGCTCACCCGAGCAGCAGCGACGGTGGTGGTGAAGGGGGAATCCGTGCGACTCACTGTCATACCCTCGCTGCGTCGTCCCCTCCGTCCTGCCCAAATCAAACCAAGCTGACCAAACTGACCAGGTGTACGGCATCATATCGTTGCAGCTGCTGCTCACCCTAGCAGCAGCGACTGTGTGGTGGTGATAGCACCCGTGCGACTGACCGACATGCCCTCGCTGCGTTGTCCCCTCCCTCTTGCCCAAATCAAGCCAAACTGGCCAAATTCAAGGTGCACGGCATCCTGTCCTCGCAGCTGCTGTTCACTCGAGCAGCGGCGACGGTGGTGAAGGTGGAATCGCCCTCGCTGCGTCGTCCCCTCCCTCTTGCCCAGATCAAGCCAAACTGACCAAATTGAAGGTGCACGGCATTTTGCCCTCGCAGCTGCTGCTCACCTTCCGTGCTCGCCTCCCTGACACACCAGATTTCCTTCCTCCACCCTCCACTCAAACCCTTCAGGTGTACGCTATCCTCTCCTTCCAGCTGCTACTGACCCTAGCGGCGGCCACGGTGGTGGTGAACTGTGCGGCTCACCGCCATGCACTCGCCTGTTGTCTCCCACCTTTGTTCAAACCCCGCCCTGCTGCTCAGATTCCATTTATTTAATCCTTCAGGCATACGGCATCCTCTCCTTCCAGCTGCTACTCACCCTCGCGGCGGCCACGGTGGTGGTGAAGGTGGAATTTGGGCGGCTCACCGTCACGCACTCGCCTCTTTTTTGCCTCCTTTCTTTGAACCCTTCAGGCGTACGGCATCCTGTCCTTCCAGCTGCTGCGGACCCTAGCGGCAGCTACTGTGGTGGTGAAGGTGGAAAGCGTGCGACTCACTGTCATGCATGAGGAGTCTATTTTTGAGGCGCCTCAAAAATAGACTCCTCACTGTCAAAAATAGACTCCTCACTGTCAAAAATAGACTCCTCACTGTCATGCACTGATCCATTCCCCATCCTGCTGCTCAAACCCCACTATTCAAATCCTTCAGCCGTACAGCATCCTGTTCTTCCAGCTGCTGCGGACACTTGCAGCACCGACTGTGGCAGTGAAGGTGGAAAGCGTGCGACTCACTGTCATATCATGCTCTCGTTGCTTCTTCCCCATCCTGCTGCGCAAACCCCTCTACCCAAATCCTTCAGGTGTACGGCATCCTGTCCTTCCAGCTACTGCTCACCCTAGCGGCGGCGACTGTGGTGGTGAAGGTGGAATCCGTGCGACTCACTGTCATGCACTCGCCGCTGCTTGTCATCGCCAGCATGATCGTCCCGTTCATCTGTAAGGAAACCCAGATGCATTTTTTCACTGTCCTCCGCTTGACTCACTCACGGTCGTGCACTCGCCGCTGCTTGTCATTGCCAGCTTCGGCGTCCCTTTCATCTGTAAGGAAACCCAGATGCGTTGACTCTCTGTCCTCTTCTTGACTCTACTCGCTATCATGCACCCGCCGCTGCTTGTCATCGCCAGAGCCATTGTCCCGTTTATCTGCAAGGGAACACATATTTATTGACTTACTGTCCTCTGCTTGAGTTGGCTCACTGTCACGCACTCGCCACCGCTCGTCGTCACCAGTTGTTTCGTCCCTTTCATCTGTAAAGAGTTCACTTCTTCTCTTTCAATCTCTCATTCTCTTTCTCCCTTGTACCCCCTCCTCCACCTCACCCGTGTATTTTTCTCGTGCCTACACTCCAATTTTCTTTCTCACCTTTTCCCCATGTCCCCTTCTTGCCGCTCTTCTTCTCGCTCTTTCAATTCCCAGTTTTCGTGCACTCTCCGCCTACCACCAGCACCACCCCCTCAACCTGATTCTTCTGGGCCTCTTCTCCCTCTTCCATGTCCACGCCCCTTCTCCCCTCTCTCTATCCCTCGCAGTGATCTGTGCACTCTCAGCGTACCACCAGCAGCACCCCCTCAACCTTATCCTCCTGGGAGTTTCTTCTCTCCTCCGATGTCCACCCCGTTGTTCCCTTCTCCCTGTCTTCCTGCAGTGATCTGTGCGCTCTCCGCCTACCACCAGCACCACCCCCTCAACCTGATTCTCCTGGGCCTCTTCTCCCTCTCCTTCAGCGTCACCCTCGGCCTCTCATGCGCCTTCGTCCCAGGTAATACCTGAATCAGAAACACCTGGACCTGTAGCATTTGAGCATTTTCTGAGGCACGGTAAAGCACGCCTCTTCTCCCCCTCTCCTTGAGCATCACCCTCAGCCTCCCTTGCGCCTTCGTCCCATGTAACACTCGAGTTAGAAACTTCTGGTCATGAATCTGAAGCTGTAGCATTTGAGCATGTTATGAGGCGCGTCAAAGCACGCGTCTTCAGTAACAGTTAATTCGGTAACACCCAACTTATCCGGATTTGTAACATTTGAAGGAACGCTACTATCGCCACAAGATCAGTAGTATCCGTACAAGAAGCGCTCACCTGGGTACCATCTTGTAGTGAAGCAGCATGAACCATCCCTCCGTGTCCTTCTTTTTCATTCTCCATCTTCCCCGTCCGTTAACAGCCGCCATCATCCTAGAAGCCATACTGCTGACAGCAGTGGTGTTCGACTCGCTCACGCTCTTCACCCCTGCTTGCCTGCCCTTTCCTTCTGCTCTCCACCTCCCCCGTCCCTTCACAACCGGCATCGCCTTAGAAGCAATACTTCTGGCGCCAGTGGTTGTAGTCTCCCTCACGCTCTTCACCTTTTAAGCTGCACCCAACGGAGCAGATTTTCGGAGCATATTTTCCTAACTGTGTTTCTCTCATCATCCCTTTTTCTTTACAGCCGCCATTGTCCTAGAAGCCATACGGCTGACGGCAGTAGTTATGGTCTCCCTCACGCTCTTCTCCCTCTGGGCGGCTCGCAACGGGGAGGATTTCAACCCACCCTCATACTCTTTCTGTGCTCTCCCTCCCTTCGTGCGTGCTTTCTGTGCCAGCCGCCATCGTGCTAGAGGCCATTCTCCTCACAGCAGTGGTGGTCGTCTCTCTCTCGCTCTTCTCCTTCTGGGCTGCTCGCAACGGGGAGGATTTCTCCTGGCTGGGTCCCATTCTCTTCACTGCGCTCTCCATCCTCGTATTCTCGACCATCATTCAGGCAAGCAAGGGTGGCGTTTGAGTCGACTCAAAAGTAAGCAAGGGTATACTGTGGTATTATGCCCATTGCCTATGCTCTATAGCCCTCTTCTTCTCCTGTCTGGGTCCCATTCTCTTCACTGCCCCCACCCCATTTACCCTCTCTTCTTTTTCCCAGCTCTTCTTCCCCTTCGGTTCATTCTTCACAACGGTGTATGCGGCCATCGGGGCCATCATCTTCAGCCTCTACATCATCTACGACACCGCCGCCCTGCTGCACCGCTACTCGTATGATGAATACATCTGGGCGTCCGTGATGCTCTATCTCGACATCATCAACCTGTTTTCTTTCCTGCTGGACCTGCTGAATGCAGGCAGGGATTAGGCATAGCACCTGCATGGAGGGCTCGTGTACATATCAGTGCTTTAAGGCTTGGTTGTCTAGTGTTATTCGTACGATGGGTACATCTGGGCGTCCGTGATGCTCTACCGCGATATCATCAACCTGTTCTCTTTCCTGCTGGACCTCCTTAATGCAAGCAGCAATAATTAGAGGTGCACAGGAGCTGCATGGGGTGCGAATCTTCGCACTTGTGTACGTCTGGGCGTCAGTGGCTCTCCACCTCGATATGCTCAACCTCTTCTCTTTCTTCTTGGCGCTGCTCAATGCAGGCAGGGAGTAGACACATAGCATCTGCACCTGTAGCTGCAACTGCATGCATAGGGCATGCAAGTGTTAGGAGAGGGTTTAGCTAGGTAGGAGAAGTTTAGCGAGAGAAAAGAGGGTCGACTACGAAAGAGAGCAGTACAAGAAGGGGGGTTGTCCTCTCTGCAGTAGGATCCAGAATTGTAGAATACCTACCAAGCCTATACAAAAGAGATATATATATATATATATATATATATGTGTGTGTGTGTATATATATATAAGTTGACACACCCCCTAGGCTTGGTAGGCGAGTGCACACCACACACGCAACACCCCCAAGCCCTTGCACCCCCATGTCCTGCAACAGCTGTGGCTTCTACCCCGCGTGAGAAACGGCGACATCAGCGGCGGGTGGCAGCAACGGCGTCAGCGGCTGCTACGACGACAACAACGGTGGCGACGGTGGCGGGGTGGCGGCGGAGCCAGCGGCACTTGCAGTGCGGCTGCTTCGACGACGGCGGCGGCGACTGCGAAGCTCGTGGCACCCGGCGGCATGGCATGGCCCGACGACGACGGGGAAGGGAGCCATCAGCTACGGCTGGGATGAGGGGAGACGCAGGGGAGGGGGCGAGCCTTCAGCGAGGCGCCCTGGCTGGAGCGCTGGCTAGCGTATGGGCGTGCTGGCTGGCGCCTAAACCAGAGCGTTGGCCGTTACCGTCCGTGCGCTGGCGCGTCGAAGCCGCCACGGCAGCACGACGACGCCACGGCAGCACGACGAGGCCACCGCGGCAGCGCGGCGAGGCCGCCACGGCTGCTCGACGAGGCCACCACGCATCGAGGCTGCCATGGCAGCAGGTCGTGGCCACCACGGCAGCGCGTCGAGGCCGCCACGGCAGTACATCGAGGCCGCCACGGCAGCACGTCGAGCCCGCCACGGCAGCGCGACGAGGCCGCCACGGCAGCACGACAAGGTCGCCACAGCAGCGCATCGAGGCCGCCATTGCGCGCAACGAGGCCGTCGTGGCGGCGCGTTAGTGGGAGGAGAGGGAGAGTGCTTTGCGGAAGCGTGAGAAGGCCCGAGCAAAAGGACTTGCTCTGAAACCATGTTAGGAGAGGGTTGTGACTAAGAGAGGGTTAGCCGCGATGCCGCTGGAGGTCTTGGAGAGGACAGGGAGCAGTTGCAGCCGCAGCAGCAGCCGCAGCAGCAGCCGCAGCAGCAGGCGCAGCCGCCGCAGCAGGAGCAGCCGCAGTCTGCCCTTTGTCTCCTTGGTCTTGCTCCAGGTTCCCCTGTCCGCCCGCCCGTTCCCCCTCCGGTGTGTGACTCTGTTTACAGATCGTTGTTCCCTTCTACGGACTCCTCTCCGGCTCGTTTTCCCCCGCGCTCCCCTCCGTCCCCAGACTTGTCCCCCGTTCCCCCTCGTCCCCAATCCCCAATTCTTCTCCACTGGGTCCGTCGCCCCTCTGGTGCTCGTCGTGTCTCTCCTCGTCCTAGTGTCCTCCCTTTAGTTCTTCATTCGCGTGCTCTTCCAATCACACTCCTCCCGTTGCCTCCCCCGTTGTCACTCCCGTCGTTCCCCCCTCCTCGCTCTGACGCTGCTCTCACTGCTAGTCCTACCCTTTCGTGCTTGCTTGCGTCACTTGTCACTGACCCTACTGCTCCTCGTGAGACTGACTCTGCGCTTGTCGTTGTTGTCGCTGACTTTGCCGCTAGCCACCGCCTTGACTACGCTGCCGCTCTGGTCTCTGGTACTGCCCGTCCTCCGTCCGTCAGGGGTGCACTTGCCTTTGGTAGTGACGTGCTAGGGAACACGCAGTACGAGTTGGCCTACATTGCTACTGCTGTTCCCCATCTCTGCTCCATGCTTGTATCCCCAGAGGGCGACCTAGACGCTCTCGGCATCCCTGTTCTGCGCTCTTACGCTGAGGCGGTGTCGGGGCCCTGGGAAGTCCAATGGATACAGGCCATGGAGGCTGAGATGGCATCCTACAGATCCACAGGCACTTACGTCGACACTGTTCCCCCGCCTGGGGCGAACGTAGTCGATGGCATGTGGATCTACATGGTGAAGCGCGCACCTGGAGAGCTGTCGAAGTTCAAGGCGCGTTACGTGGCTAGAGGCTTCAAACAGCGTGAGGGTGTGGACTTCTTCTATACCTTCTCCCCGACCCCGAAAATAACTACTCTTCGGGTCCTTCTTTACATAGCCGCGTAGCGTGACTACGAACGTCACTCACTCGACTTCTCCACAGTGTTCCTGCAAGGTAGTCTGCAAGAGCAGATCTACCTCCGACGCCCTCTAGGTTTCTCTGGGTCCTTCCCATCTGGGACCCAGTGGAGCCTGACCCGTCTTGTCTACGGCCTTCGTCAGACACCCCGTGAGTGGCACGACACGCTTTGCACCACTCTTGCTGAGCACCGAGCAGCATGGTCGGCTGGTTGGTTGCCAACAGGGTGCTGCAGTATCTGGCGAGTACATCAGGACTGGGGCTTGTGCTAGGAGGACGAGAGTCAATGGTGCTCACTGGACACACAGACGCGTCGTGGCCTGACGACGTGGAGACGCTCAGGTCGTCTCAGGGCTACTGTTTTAGTCTTGGTGCTGGTGCAGTCTCTTGGAGGTCCACAAGGTCGTCGTCTGTAGTTCATTCTAGTTGTGAGGCAGAGATCTACGCTGGGGCCATGGCCGCTCAGAAGCTCCGCTGGCTGATGTTCTTGCTCACTGACTTAGGTGAGCAGCCTAGGTGTGCCCCGGTCCTATTTGCTGACAACAGGGCTATGATCCTTTGGTGTGAGGAGGCTCGACTTGAGGGCAGGGCAAAGTACATCCAGTTGCGGTACTTCCTGCTGCGTGAGACGCACCGCGGCCAGGCTCGAGTGGTACAGTAGGCCAAGACTGCTGATATCTTCACCTATGCACTTGCGCCTCGTCACCATCAGCGGTTCTGTACTCAGCTTGGTCTCGCCTCTGTAGCAGCACCACTCCTTATATCCTGAGTCATACTATACCTGCTTGTACGTGTTATCCTATACGTGCTTGTCTTGCTGCATTTGCTGACTGGCCTTGTGGCCTCTTTTCTCAGTGGTCAGACTAGTAATGCTGCCCTGTGGTGCCTTGTTGCCTTCACCAGGGGTCAGACTAGTACTGCTGCCCTGGTGTACTCTGTCTTGTTATGAACTGCCACTATCTAGGCTAGGGGGTGTGTCAACAAATATATTTATATAGATTATCTAGGTCTTATTGTTCATAGCCTAGCTAGTTTAGTTCTTAGTGAGTACAGCCCTAGTTTTGTATCCCTCGACATTTTCCCTTAGTCACAACTTTTCCCGCTACTCTAACATTTAGCTAGGTAGGAGAAGTTTAGCGAGAGAAAAGAGGGTCGACTAGGAAAGAAAGAGAGGTACAAGAAGAGGGGGTTGTCCTCTCTACAGTATGATCCTGAATTGTAGAATACCTACCAAGTCTACACAAATATATATAATATATATAAGTTGACAGCAAGTGGCATACTGAACATACTTTCATGCTTCTTCGTAGCATATGTGCACCATCTTCTAAGATTCCCCCTCCATGTATGTTTGGTCTACTATGATAAAGCATTTAAACCTCTTTGATGCTTTACCTTGACATTATCAACCACTTGTTTAACGATGTTGCCGTGCCCATTGAACCACGTCACGCAAGCACCTAGAATCTCTCGCAACCATGAACTCGCTCTCAGCCTTCTGGGAAAAGCTCTTAGAACTGAGAGAATAGAATGATAGAGTAGTGAGAGAGTACAAGGAAATATACCTAAGTGCTGTACCCTCTAAGAGGCGACCCTATACAGTCTATGCAAACATAACAGATACACATGTTTGACACACCCTCTAGACTGCATAGGGGCAGGTCCTGAACAAGCAGCTCAGGGCAGCACTACTAGTCCAGCCACTGAGACAAGGGTCTAAAAGACAAGTCAGAAGGAGTACAGCAAGGCAAGAACAAGACCAGGACGGCACTACTAGTCCAGCCTCTGGGAAAGGACACAAGTCCAGTCTGAGTACATATAGATGTATAGGACAGTACAAATTCAAGGCCCTAGCAAGTGAGAGGCTACAGGAACTAGACCGAGCTGTACACAGTGCCGCTGATGATCTTTAGGCGCAAGCGCCTTTGTAAAGATATCAGCTGCGTTGGCACCGGAGGCCAAGTGTACTACGCGTGCCTGGCGGCGCTGCTGTAGCTCACGCAGGAGAAAGTACCGCAGCTAGATATGCTTCGCTCTGCCCTCGAGTCGTGGCTCCTGACACAGGAGGATCATGGCCCTGTTGTCAGCGTACAGGACCGGGGCAGAGCTAGGCCACTCACCTAAGTCAGTGAGCAAGTAGGTCAGCCAGCGGAGCTCCTGTACCGCCATGGCACCAGCGTAGATCTCGGCCTCACAGCTGGACTGGGCAACAGACGAGGAGCGGGTAGCTCTCCACGAGATGGCACCTGAACCAAGGCTGAAGCAGTAGCCCTGAGAAGACCTGAGTGTGTCGGCGTCGTCTGCCCAAGAAGCGTCTGTGTGTCCAGTAAGGACCACTGACCTGCGTCCTCCTAGCATTAACCCCATGCCCGATGTACTTGCAAGATAACGCAAAACCCTCTTAGTGGCAGACCAGTGCTGCGGTCGGTGTCTGCCTGTGGCCACAAAGCGAGCCAGGATGCTGAAAGGGTATGCGAGATCTGGGCGAGTGCAAGTCATCAGGTACATGAGGCAACCCACCAGCTCTGCGTAGGGGCCACTGGGCTCTACTGGCTCCTCAGGAACGGGAGCAGAGAGCCCATGGTCTACGGGTAGAGGTGTGGGCTGTGCGGAGGAGAACTGAAGACCGAACCTCTGAAGGACCTGACGCACCAAGTGTGACTGGGTCAGAGTGATGGTGCGTGCTGCTCTGTCCCTGGAGATCTGCAGGCCAAGATAGCGACGCAGCTCTCCAAGGTCAGTGCAGGTGTGTCTCTTCAGCAGCTCAGCCTTCACAGAGGCCAGTGCGTCCCTGTCAGGGGTAGCGAAGACCAGGTCGTCTACGTAGACAAGGATGTAGAACGGAGTCTGGCCGGAACGCACAAACAATGAAGGGTCAGCAGAGGACGGAAAGAACTGCAGGTCTGCTAACGTGGCACGTAGCGTGTCGTGCCACTCGCGGGGAGCCTGACGCAGGCCGTAGACCGGGCGCCTGAGAAGCCACTGGGTCCCAGGAGGGAAGGTACCAGTGAAGCCCTGTGGTCGGCGCAGGTAGACCTGCTCGTGTAGGTTGCCCTGAAGAAAGGCAGTAGAGAAGTCGAGGGAGTGAAGCTCGTAGTCACGCTGTGCTGCTACGTGTAGCAGCGCCCGAAGAGTGGTCATCTTCGGGGTCGGGGCGAAGGTCTGGAAGAAGTCAACCCCCTCGCGCTGACTGAAACCTCTGGCCACGTAGCGCGCCTTGAAGACAGGCGGCTCTCCAGGGGGGCGCTTCACCTTGAAGAGCCACCGACCATCGACTACGTTCACCCCAGGCGGGGGAACTGCGTCGACGTAAGTGCCGGTGGACCTCCAAGATGCCATCTCCTGCTCCATGGCAGCTATCCACTGAGAGGCCCAAGGTCCCGAGGTGGCCTCAGCGTAGGTGCGAGGGGTCGGGATGTCGAAGGCGTCTGGGTCACCCTCAGGGACTAGGAGCATGGAGCAGAGATGGGGAGCAGCCTCGGAAAGGAAAGCCAGCTCGTACTGCCTGTCCTCTAGGACGTCACTGCCAAGGGCAGGAGCACCCCCGACGGACAGAGGACGGGCAGGGTCAGAGACCAGAGCGGTAGCGTAGTCAAGGCGGCGGGTAGAAGCGAAGTCAGCGACAGCGGCGACAAGCGCGTCAAGGCGCGAGACAGGAACAGCAAGGTCGGTAACAAGAGAGGCAAGGACCCGAGGGACAAGGGGACGAGAAGCACGGAGGTAGTCAGAGAACGGAGGAGGTGCAACAACAAGGGACGAGGGAGGAGGGGACGGGAGGAGGGGAGGACGAGACGAGCGGGAACGGAGCAACATAGGGTGGGTGGGCAGGACAGGAGAGACGGGACGAGCACGGGGGGGACGGCGAGCCCAAACGTGAGACGGAGGGGTAGGGTCAAGGGACAGCGGAGGAGACACAGGAGGGGAATGAGGAGGAAGACGGGCCGGAGACGAGTCCGGCGGCAGGAACACAGGACCGTAGACAGGGAGGTCAGCAGGCGGTGGGGGAGACACCGGCGCGCGGTCCGGTGAGGGAAGGCCGAGCAGGCGGAGAGCAGAAACCGGCGGCGACGGCTGCTGCGGCGGCGACGACGGCTGGGCCGGAACTCTCGGACCAGCAGAGGCAGAACGACCGTCGGCAGAACACTCAACAGCAGCACCCCCAGAACCAACACCCCCAGAGCGAGAACCCCCTCCAACACCAGCGGCACCCCCAGAAGCCGCAGGACGAACACCCTCCTCCACACCAGCACCCCCAGGGGCCAAGAGCGGCGGCGGCAGTGGCGGCAACGGCTGCGGCGGCGGCGACAGCGGCGACGGCTGCGGCAGCGACAGCGGCGGCGGCGGCGACGGCTGCGGCGGTGACGACAGCGGCGACGGCTGCGGCAGCGACGGCGACGGCGGCGGCAGCGGGGTCGGCGACTGCGACAGTGGGGGCGGAGGCACCGGGGAAGGGGGACGCGGCAAGGACGGACCGGGGGTACCACCAGAGTCAGCAGACTCCTCAACGGGGACAACCGACGGGAGGGGAGTGACGTGGGAGACACCAAACGGGGCAGGACGAGGCGGGAGAGGGGCAGGGGCTACCGGGGGAGAGGGAGCAAGGAACAGGGGGGGGGCAACTGGGAGACCTCGGTGAGGGAAGCGGCGGTAGAAGGAGACGGACTCGTCAAAGGTGACGTCACGAGAGTGGAGGAAGCGGTGAGACGGCGGGTGGTAGAAAAGCCAGTCAGACGAGTCCAGGGGGAAACCGAGGAAGACACAGGGGACAGTGCGGGCAGTGAGCTTGTCCGTGCCAGAGGCACGAACGTGAGCAAGGCAGCCCCAGACGTGGAACGCAGACGCGTCACCGGGGGACCCGGTCCAAAGGAGGGTCGGCGAAACCTGCGGCCGCTGGGAGCGTGGCCACAGGTTAAGCTGGTGAGCAGCGTAGCGAACAGCGAACGGCCACAAAAAATGGGGGGCATCGGCATGGATCATGGAGGTACGGGCGACCTCCATGACCAAGCCGATGCGGCGCTCAGCAACCCCATTCTGTTGTGGCGAGTCCGGCAAGGTGTACGACTGGGTGATGCCCTCCGCACGACAGAACTGTCCAAGCCGACCAGAGGCGAACTCGCCGCCACGGTCGGAGTGGAGACACAACACGGGGAGACCGCGGTGGAGACGCGCAGCCACAACCCACGGGAGGAGAACGTCGGGCACGTCGGCCTTCCGCTCCAGGGGAAACACCGTGGTGTAGCGCGTGTAGTCGTCGACGAGCACAAGGAAGTAGCGCTCACCGCGCGGTCCGGGGACGGGGGCAGGGCCCCAAACGTCCAAGTGCAGGGTCTGAAGGGGGGGCAGTAGCAGGACGCAGCGAGGAGGAGTGAGGAGCACGGCGAAGCCGACCCTCGACGCAAGGCGTGCACGGTGGCGCAGTCGAGGGAGGAAGGGCAGGGAGCGACGCAGGGAGACCTAAGACAAGACCGTGCTGGGACATGTGACGCAGACGCGGGAGAGCAGGGTGACCTAAGCGGTGGTGCCAGAGAAGGGAGGGGTGAGCGAGGGACCGACACGAGCAAGCTGCAGCGACCTGGGAGGACGCACCAACCGGGGGGGAAGCGGTGTCTAGGGTAAACAGACCGGACACCGGGTCCCGGGGGAACGTCGCAAGGGGGGAACCTGAGACAGCCTCAGAACAGACAGCGAACCGCTCGTGCCCGGGGAACGTGGTGGTGACGCCGAGGTCCTGGAGACAGCCGACACCAACCAGGTTCCTGGAGAACGAGGGAACGTGGAGGCCAGTAAGGGAGCCTGAGGGAACTGCCGGACAGGGAAGGGACGTAGAACTGCGCGCGACGACCGGACCCGCAGAGGGGTCAGCGAGAGAGACAACAGCAGGTGCAGCAAGCGGCGTGAGCGTGGAACGGTCGCGGAAGAAGCAGGCAGAAGCACCGGAGTCGAGAGTGAATGACAGCGACGCAGTGGCGGAGGCCGGGGACGGAGCCGGTGCAGCGACTAGACTAGGCAACCTAGGCAGTCCTACGCCTGACGCAGCAGGGGAGGCTAAGCTACACAGTGGTGCAACACCTAAACTAGAGTACACAGGGTAATAAGATCCAGCAAAACTAGAAGTGTCAGAATACAAAGCATGCAAAGCAGCACCTAGCTGATCCATGTCTAACTCAAAGATCGGCACGCCCTGGCGGAGCAGGCTGTGCCAGTCGGGGAGGTCCGGGGCCGGGCCAAAGCGACGACGAAAGAGATCGTCGAGGCGGCGGAAACAGCGGGCGGTCGAGTGCGGGCGGCGGCACAGAGTGCCGCGAAGAGGCCCGGTCTGAAGCTGGTACTGGCAGGTGACAGCACCGGAGCCGCCGGTAGACGCCAAGCTGCGCGGACCGCCACCACGGCCACTACCTCCAGAGGTGCCGGGCCAACCAGGCGGGAGACGGGCCCACTGCTGCGGCGACTGCTGCTGGGACGGTAACTGCTGCTGGGGAGGCGGCTGCGGCTGGGGCTGCTGCTCCTGCCCACCAGTGGTAGTCCCCGCAGGCGGATTACCGTCACCACCACTACTGCAACCACCACCCCTACCCCCTGGCGACCACGGCCACCGCGACGCGAGCGCTGCTGCGGGTGGACCGCACCAGCCGACTCGGTGAGAGGGGCCGCCGAGGCGACCGCAGCCGAAACGTCAGTGAACGCACACTGGGAGGGGGCACAACCGTGAAAGATAGAAACTGCCGGCGCACCGCTCGACTGAGCGATAGTGCGCTGGCGAGTCTCGATCTCGGTGAGGGTGTCGACAAAGGCAGTGAGAGTGAGGTCACCCGGGTGCTGGCTAAGAAAGTGATCGCGAGCACTAGCGAGGCGGTCTGGCAGGCGCATGGCGATAAAATAGAGCGTCATGCAGAAAGGGGGGGGGAGCGCAGTGAGCTGGGCAGCAGTGCTGGCAGTGCGATAGCGGGTCTCTAGGGCACGCAGGTGAGTGGCAAAGTCTGCGACGGTAGGGAAAGCTGCAAGGTCTGGGAAAAGCATAGGGAAGAGCAGGCGACCAGCTGAAGCAGACGCGGGTGTGGAATAGCGGGCAATAACAGCGTCTAAGTAAGCTTTGGCCGTCTCAATAGTAGCAAAACGCGAGCGCTCAGAGACAGGGAGGGCGTGGCTAATGGCAACCTGAGCGACTGCATCGCGGGAGTCCCAGACCGCACGGGCAAGCGCAGCAGTAGAGAAGGTCTCACGGTCATCAGAGGAGGGATCAGCAGGGAGGGGAGCAGGTGCGGGGGGACGGGGGAGCAAGCCGTCGACATGGACAACCAAAGAGTGGCCATCCTGGCGCTGACCTGTAAGGTGGCGGCGGAGATCGGAGAGCCAGGCGGCGAAGTCAACCGCATGGCCCTCGGCGTCCAGTCGGAGCACGAAGTCCGCCATCGTGCAGGGTCAGCGGCACAGCTCCACAGGAACACAGCGACAGCCCCCTCCAGCACGGCGGCCGCGAAGCGCCTTAGCACGGGCGAGCAGAGGAGACGGAGCCCGAGGCGGCACGGCAGGACGAGCCGGGGCGAAGGGGTCAGGCAGGTGCGGTGGGGCCAGGCAGGTGCTGGCGAGGCCAGGAAGGCACGGCGGGGCCAGGCAGGCGCAGCGGGGCCAGGCAGGCGCGGCGGGGCCAGGCAGGCGCGGCGGGGCCAGGCAGGCGCGGCGGGGCCAGGCAGGCGCGGCGGGGCCAGGGAGGCGCGGCGGGGCCAGGGAGGCGCGGCGGGGCCAGGCAGGCGCGGCGGGGCCAGGGAGGCGCGGCGGGGGCCAGGAAGGCGCGGCAGGGCCAGGCAGGTGCGGCGGGGCCAGGCAGGCGCGACGGGGCCAGGCAGGCGCGACGGGGCCAGGCAGGGCGCGACGGGGCTAGGCAGGCTCGGCGGGGCCAGGCAGGCGCGGCAGGGCCAGGGAGGCGCGGCGGGGCCAGGCAGGTGTGACGGGGCCAGGCAGGGCGCGACGGGGCTAGGCAGGGCGCGACGGGGCCAGGCAGGGCGCGACGGGGCTAGGCAGGGCGCGACGGGGCCAGGCGGGCGCGACGGAGCCAGGCAGGGCGCGACGGGGCCAAGCGGCGGGGCCAGGCAGGTGCGGCGGGGCCAGTCAGGCGCGACGGGGCCAGGCAGGCGCGACGGGGCCAGGCAGGGCGCGACGGGGCCAGGCAGGCGCGGCGGGGCCAGGCAGGCGCGGCAGGGCCAGGGAGGCGCGGCGGGGCCAGGCAGGCGTGACGGGGCCAGGCAGGGCACGACGTGGCTAGGCAGGGCGCGACGGGGCCAGGCGGGCGCGACGGAGCCAGGCAGGGCGCGACGGGGCCAAGCGGGCGCGACGGGGCCAGGCAGGGCGCGACTGGGCTAGGCAGGGTGCGACGGAGCCAGGCGGGCGCGACGGGGCCAGGCGGGGCGCGACGGGGCCGAGCGGGCGCGACGGGGCCAGGCAGGGCGCGACGGGGCTAGGCAGGGCGCGACGGGTCCAGGCGGGCGCGAGGGAGCCAGGCAGGGCGCGACGGGGCCGAGCGGGCGCGACGGGGTCAGGCAGGGCGCGACGGGGCCAGGCAGGGCGTGACGGGGCTAGGGTGGCGCGACGGGGTTAGGGTGGCGCGACGGGGCCCAGGAGGGGCGCGACGGGGCTAGGAGGCGCGACGGGGCCCAGGAGGGGCGCGACAGGGCTAGGGTGGCGCGACGGGGCTAGGGTGGCGCGACGTGGCCCAGGAGGGGGGGGGGGGGGCGACGTGGCTAGGAGGCGCGACGGGGCTAGGAGGCGCGACGTGGCCTAGCTAGGGTATGGGCGGAAGCGGTAGGTGGGGGATGCTAACCTACGCGTGATACCTTGTCAAAGTGAGAACGAATAATGACTAGAGGTGGAAACCTAGAACAAATACTAGTTGGTTGTACTCACTAGAAGCATACCTCAGTCTAGCCTATAACTTCTACATAGATAATATGTATAAGTTGACATTCCCGTCTTCGACCAAATTTGACATCAAGGGGAAGAAGCCCTGACATGTCAGGTTACCCAAGTCAAACGGTTTTGTACCACCCGAACAACACTACCACCGTACTGCACACCATACCGCACGGTTTTGTACCGCTGCACTGTTCTTGTTTAGTGGGAACTCAAGAACCTGATAGGGCTTCGTTATGGATAGGATTGTGCCCAAACATACATTCACCTCACACGTATCAGTGTTGCACTTGGACCTAACGGACAACCAAACTACGCAAAACCTGGGCACTTGCATTCCAAATTACCGAGACGATAAACACGCCACCTGCATATGTAACGCTCGGCCACATGAAACGCCTGTAACTGCCATTGGACACCGTATCAACTCCCACATGAAACGCAGCCATCTCTATTCTCCAAGGAGCATGTCATTTCTGCCATCCGCGCTTGCATCTCAGCCTCCTTCACCCTCCGCTCCTGGCTCTGGTAGAGTGAATGTGAGTGTGATTTTTGTGTGAGTGTGTGTGTGTGTGTGTGTGTGTGTGTGTGTGTGTGTGTGTGTGTGTGTGTGTGTGTGTGTGTGTGTGTTGGGGAGGGAGAGTTGATTATACTAGTCAACACGCACTACGGGCTGCCGTGCTTGCATCTCAGCCTCCTTTACCCCCCGCTCCGGCTCTGGTGGCCCGGGGAGGAGGGAGGAGGGTTAGAGGGGAGGGCCGGAAGATAGGGGGGGGAAGGGGGGGGGAAGGGGGGGGGAAGAGATGTTTTCGAACCACTCTAGTACTCCCAACCAGCCATGCTTGAATCTCCGTTTCTTCTACCCTCCTCTCCTGCCCCCCGGCAGAGACAGTGTGTGTGTGGGGGAAAGAGGACGAGAAGGAATTGAATCATCTGGTCACACTACTGCCATCCCTGCTTTGCATCTCCGCCTCATTCGCCCTCCACTCCTTGCTTCGGAAAGAAAGTGTGTCGGCGGGGGAAGGAGAAAGGGAAGAAATGTTTGAAGACCTAACAAGTCAGTAAGTGAAAAAACTTTCTTCCTATACCTCCTCTCCTTGCTCTGGTATAGTGCGTGGGGGGGGGTGTGGGGGGGGAAACTTTCAGACTCAAGATGAGGACCATCCTGCATAACAGAAACTCTGCATACTCACATTCGGGTATCTCGAAGGTGGCTGCTACCTGCATGCACGCCATGGTTAGCGGCCTACCTTCTTGACCGCCTCTCACCTTCTTGACCGCCTCTCACCTCTCGCCTCTGCATCAACTGTGAACTTGATGGCATCCACGGCCCCTCGTGTTCTCAAGCGATACATGCCTGTCTTGAGACCAGCGTATTCTACCTGTCAACTGGCCTCTCATCTTTTTCACCACCTCTGCATCGACAGTGAACTTGATGGCATCCGCTGCCCCTCTCATCCACAGCACACTCCTGTCTTCAAATCCTGTGTGCGACTTGCATGCACCTTACCCTTCCTGTAGGCTCCTACCCTTCAGATGGCCTCCTACCTTCTTGACCGCCTCTGCATCCACGGTGAACTTGATGGCATCCACTGCCCCTCTCGTTCTCAAGTAGTACATGCTGTCTGTCTTCAAACCGGCCCGTCCTACCCTTTTAATGGCCTCTTACCTTTTTGACCGCCTCTGCATCGACAGTGAACTTGATGGCATCTGCTGCTCCCCTTGTTCTCAAGTAGTACATGCCGGTCTTCAGACCCTGCCAGCACCACAGGTCAAGTGAAAGAACAGCAGATGATTGTTGCGGTGTCTCCAATCCCTGTGTGCATCAAGTGCAGAGTGTCTGGTGTCAAGTGTCAATTGTCAAGCAACAGGGCGATTTTTCACCACGACACTCGCTAGAGAAACGACAAACCGCTCAATTCACATGTAAATCTTCCCCACAGCTCGCTCACAGCACCCACCTTGCCCCATGTGTAGAAGTGCAGTGAAGTGAGCTTGCCGAAGGTAGGCGCGTCCATGTAGATGTTAAGCGACTGGCTCTGGTCGATAAACGCCCCTCTGTCTGCAGCCATATCCACAATCGCCCTCTGTTTCATCTCCCATACAGTCCTGCCCATTATAAGCGCACCCGATACAAGAACAACGGACACCGCATCAGGGTCAGGGTTCCCGTCAGCTAGGATTGATGAGCGACTGGCTCTGGTCTTGTCGATAGACGAGCACCGCATCAGGACAGGGTTCCTGGATCCATCACTCACTTGTAGATGTCTCGCGGAACTGCGAAATCTCGTCCAGCCCCTACACTCATCTATCGTGGTAGATCTTCAGGTCGGGCGATCTTACCCAGTTACCCGCACTCCTGGACCCATCACTCACTTGTAGATGTCTCTCAGGAACCGAGGGATCTCGTCCATCCCCTCCGTTGATCCATTGCGGGAAAAGAACTCGTTCTTCAGGTCTGGTTACTCAAGGTTACCTGGTTACCAGCAGCACTCAACTATGCACTCACTTGTAGATGTCCCTCAAAAGCTGAGGGATCCCGTCTATCCCCTCCACTGATCCGTTGTGGTACATGAGCTCGTTCTTCAGGTCTCTCCGGCAACCAGGTTGCCAGCACGCCTAGCGACACACTCACTTGTAGATGTCTCTTAGGATCTGCGGAACCTCGTCCAGCCCCTCCATTAACCCATTCTGATGGATGAGTTTTGAGTCGACTAAAAAATCACCCATTCTGATGGATGAGTTTTGAGTCGACTAAAAAATCACCCATTCTGATGGATGGGCTCGTTCTGAAGGTCGGGTTACCCTGGTCACCAGCATGCCAGTTACAAGCTCTCACCTGATTACCAGAACACAAGCCACCGCCAGCAGCACTCACTTGTAGAGGTCCCTCAGGAACTGAGGGATCTCGTCAAGCCCCTCCACGGATCCGTTATGGTAGATGAGCTCGTTCTTCAGGTCCGGCGACCACAGGCCGAGGTGCGTGAGGTCGTTGAGGAGATGCTTGTTCACCACCACGAACTCGCCACTGGAGGGAGAGGGGAGAAAAAAGGAGAAACGAGAGACAAGGGGATGAAAGAGGGCAGCTTGTTCTTCAGGTCCGGCGACCAGAGCCCCAGGTGGTTGAGGTCGTTGAGTAGATGCTTATTGACCACCACGAACTCGTCACTGAAGAGGGGAGAAACGGTAAGGGAGGTGGAGCAGGAGAGGGAAGGGTGAGGGAACGGCAGGGAGAAAGACAACTCGTTCTTGACGTCAAGCAACCACAGGCGGAGGTGTGTCAAGTCGTTGAGGAGATGCTTGTTGACCACCACGAACGAACTCGCCACTAGAGGAAGGGGGGGAAGGGGGGATGGGGACGAGCCCATTCGGTCTGCCTTGTAGGGGTTTGATGACCTCTCGACCAGAGGCCCAGGTGGGTGAGGCCATTGAGCAGATGCTTGCTGACCACCGCGAACTCGCAACTGACTCAGGGGAAAGAAGGGGGGGAGAGAGTAGGCGGTGAAGTGAGGAGGGGGGGTCGCGGAGAACGCAGGGGAGAGGATCAGCAGACCCTTGACGGCTGGCGACCAGCTGTGAAGCGTACTTCAGCCCAGATGTTCTTACCTGAGCACTCTTCTGGAGTAGATGTTCGAGGTGTACGGCTCGAAGCACTCATTGTTCCCAAGGATCTGGCTGGTGGAGGCCGTGGGCATGGGCGCCACCAGCAGGGAGTTGCGTAGTCCTTGTGCTGCAATGTCTGCTCGTAGGGCTGCCCAGTCCCACCTATCCGAGGGGGTCACGCCCCACATGTCCGGTTGCAAAACACCCTGGAAGGTAAGGGCAGGGAGAAGGGTGGGTGGGGGCAGGAGAAAAAAACGGTATGGTATGGTATGGTATGGTATGAGATGAGGTGGGCATGGGAGTCACTGGCAGAGAGATCCCCAGCCCGTGTGTGGCAATGTCCGCTCTTAGTGCTGCCCTGTCCCAGCGGCCTGAGGGGATCACGCTCCACATGTTGGGTTGCAGTATCCCCTGTGAGGAGAGAAGTGGGGCAAAACACGGAGAGTGTGGATCCAGGCAAAGGGGAAAGGGGAAAGGGGAAAGGGGAAAGGGGAAAGGGAGATTTAAGCAGCAAGGGAAGAAGGGGAGAAGTCCAACAGAACAAGCCTTCAAAGGTTACACGTCGTCAGATCTTCCACACCATCATACGTTCCACGTCAGCAGCATACCTTGCTGACGGGGCAGCCAGAGTACGACTCGTACGTCCCCTCCTCCTTCGCCAGCTGGCATGACGTGCGCAGTGCGTGGTAGTAGATCGTCTCGAAAATATCTCTGTTGAGTTGCCGGGCCTGAAGGGGGGGTTGGGGGGAGGGGGAGGGGGAGGGGGGGAGGAGAGATCAACAAGCCAGCGGATGACGTGCGCAGTGCATGGTAGAAGATCGTCTCGGAAATATCTCTGTTCAGTTGCCGGGCCTGAAGGGGGAGTTTGGGGGGGGGGGGGGGGGGGGGGTGGAGAGAGAGTGGCACATGCTGTGAGGACGAGGAGTCCAAACACCCCTGAACTCTTAACATCAGACCATATTTATTTGACGAACCTGGGGCGAGTCGAAGGGCATGCCCAGCAGGATGAAGGCGTCTGCCAGTCCCTGCACTCCCAAGCCGATGGGGCGATGGGGCTTGTTGGAGCGACGATCCGACTCGGTGGGATAGTGGTTTCACGGTTGAGTGAGAGCACGGGGTTCAAACACCCATAGCCGCACTGTGGCGAGTCGAAGGGCATGCCCAGTAAGATAAATGCATCTGCCAGTCCCTGCACTCCCAAGCCGATGGGGCGGTGCCGCATGTTGGAGCGACATGCCGACTCCGTGGGATGGTACTAAGAAGTCCACTACGCACCTGAGGTGAATCGAACGGCATTCCCAGGAGGATAAACGCGTCGGCCAGCCCCTGAACTCCCAGGCCGATGGGGCGGTGGCGCATGTTGGAGCGACGCGCCGACTCTGTGGGATAGTAGTTGACGTCTATGACTCTGTTGAGGTTTCGCGTTACCACCTCTGTGATCTGCGGGGGGCAACGGGAGTGAAGCAGGAGCGAGAGTGGGCAGAAAGGGTGAGCGGAGGGACACTAAGCTCGGTGGGATAGCAGTTGACGTCTATGACCCAGTTGAGGTTCCGCGTTACCACTTCTGTGATCTGCCGGCAGCAAGGAAGTGAGGGCAAGAGAAGAGACGGGATGAGAGGAAGACATGGGAGCGAGCTGAATTTTGAGGCGCCTCAGAAGGCACTAGGCACATTCATGTAGACATGAGAAAGGAAGACATGGGAGCGAGCAGAAGAAAGAAATTGATGCATGCAGTTGGAGGCCAGTCACTGTGGGAATCCAAGAACGCAACTGATACGTTTCATCTCTCACCTCTCCAATTCACTTCTTACCTATCCCAGTTTATCGAAGTCAAAGAATCGCTTGTCGTGGTTGAGAGAGCCAGTTGTAAGCGCATCGCAGTAGGTCCGTGCGCAACGAGCCCCACCCACCCACCCACCCTACCTCGCCCACCTTCTTACCTCTCCCAATTTATCAAAGTCAAAGAATCGCTTGTGGTGGTTGAGAGAACCAGTCAGCTTGGACGGATGGGCTTCGGATGGTACCCCCTGCATGCAGTCAGAATGAAATCGACACAATGACATGTAGAGAGTGCAGCGAGTGACTCCATAGAATGTGTATGCTTGCCATTCGGCTGTATCGGGTGTGACTACACAGACCGTGTGTGAGGAGGGGCAGAGGAAAGGAGTCGCAAGAAAACCACTTGTGAACTAGTGGCAGGGCGAAGGGCACACGGTTCTACACAGAGTCCACTTCAGGCCTGGTGAACTCCACTTCCCCCTTTTGAGGCGCCTCAAAAGTCCACTTCAGGCCTGGTAAATTCCACTTTCCCCTCTTCCCCCCCCTCCTGTCACCCTCCCCTCAACCCCACTCTCACCTTCTCTAGCACGAATCGACCCGGGCCGATGGACACAAGGGTGCGGACAGCAGTCTCTGCAGGGTTAGTTGATCCCACTACTCCCCCTTCTCACGCCACCCCTGCCCCTATCCTCACCTTCTCCCTCACAAAGCGAGGCAGGGCGAGGGACACCAGGTTGCAGACAGCAGTCTCCTCGGGACTAGTGAATTCCACAATCTCTGTGCACAGGTTGCTGCACTTGATGGTGCCCAGGTTCTGCTGGTTGGACTTGCGATTGCATGCGTCCTGCACCCAAGAGAAAAAGGATTGGAGAGGAGAGGTTAGAGACGTGCATGCAATGTTCCCTTGACCACGAATCATAGTTGACATGGGCCATGGCCGTGTTACAACCATGAGGGAGCACTTCACAAAAAAGGTATTGCACCCTCAATAACATGTATGGGTTGCCTGGTTATAGCAATAACCAACATCATACAGCGAAGCAGTCGCCTTGAAAAGCAAGTTCGAATTGCCTGCTTAAAACAGTAGCAGAGCAATCTACAGCGAGGCACTCACCTTGAAGAGCATATACGGGTTGCCTGTTTCGATTTGCGCCTCACAGATGGCAAACCAGAGCTTCTGTGAGGGGATCACGCGCTTGGCACGGCCCTGGTGTAAGGGAGAAGACGTGGGGGTGAGATGAGGAATAGCTGTAGGGTCTTGCAGTACAGTCAAGGTCAGACCAGAGTCTTCGTAAAGGTATCAAATGCAGAGAGTTTGAAGGATTCAAACCGCAGCAAGCCTTGTGACTCATATGCTTGACACTGCTCCAAGGAACCTGTTGCTTAGCAACGACTGTTGCTGTATTTGCATCCCCTCTGACCCCACTTCACTCCATTTTCTCATATTATCACACCTTGACTCACCCAAAACACGCTAATCCCTCCTCCATCCACTCACCTCCCTCTCGTGCTCGAGATAAAGCGCCTCAAACTCCCCTCCCCAGCAGTCCGCCTCACAATTACATGCAACGACACTCGAGGCCCCTTACTTGACTCACTTACAATGTAGCAACAGTGCCTCAAACTCAGCGCCTCCAACTCCTCCCCCCAGCAGTCCGGCAGGCAAACATGAATAACCCTTGCTGCAATTTGACCGCACTGTAAAATCACTCACACCTCCATCTACCAAGCACGCACCTCCCTCTCGTACTTGAGATAAAGAGCTTCAAACTCCTCCCCCCAGCAGTCCGCCAGGCCAGGGGCCTCGTTGGGGCAGAATAGCGACCAGGGCATGTTGGACTGTGAGGGGGGGCGCAGGGGGCAAGGGATAGGTGGGAAGAGAGGGGATAAGACGGATAGCAGTCAATGCAGGCAGGCGAGGGGCCTCTTTGGGGCAAAAGAGCAGCCAGGGCATGTTGGACTGGGAGAGGGCGCGCAGGAAGCAGGGGAGGCGTGGTAAGAGAGGGGATAGGATGGATAGCAATCAATGCAGGCAGGTGAGGGGCCTCTTTGGGGCAAAAGAGCAGCCAGGGCATGTTGGACTGGGAGAGGGCACGCAGGAAGCAGGGGAGGCGTGGGAAGAGAGGGGATAGGAAGGATAGCAATCAATGCAGCCAGGCCAGGGACCTTGTTGGGGCAGAAAAGATACCAGGGCATGTTGGACTGTGAGGGGGCGCGCAGAAAACACGGGAGGGGTGGGAAGAGAGGGGATAAGAAGGATAGCAATCAATGCAGGCAGGGGCCTCGCTGGGCGGAAGTGGGCAACTTCTCCGCCCTACCTGGCTAACTTCAATCGCCCCTTCCCTCCCTTCTCTCTCTCTCCCCCCCTCTTTATCTGCACTCGCTTCAAGAAGAGGTCAGGGATCCAGAGCCCGTAGAACTCTCTAAATAGCTTCACTCGTCCCTCCCCACCCCTCCCCAACCCCCTTCCTCCCCCCTTCCTCACCTGCACTCGCTTCATGAAGAGGTCCGGGATCCAGAGCCCGTAGAAGAGGTCCCTGGCTCTGTTCTCCTCCTTGCCGTGGTTCTTCCTCAGGTCCAGGAAGTCAAACACGTCCGAGTGCCACGGCTCGATGTAGATGGCAAAGGCGCCTGAAACGGGGAGAAGGTTGGGAGAGGCAACAGCGATCTCAGCGGCAGATTATAGACAAGGTGGTCACCCCGCCTTGCCAAGAAACTTCCTCAGGTCCAGGCAGTCAAACATGTTCGAGTGCCACAGCTCGATGTAGATGGCAAAGGCGCCTGAAACAGCAGGAAACTGGTGGGGGGGACACACCGTTGGTGCCCCTGATGTAGCTCACCTGGCTGGCACATATGTAGTGTATAAACAAGCCTTGAGCCCGAAACCTTGAATTGAATTGAAACCTCAAATCCTGCAGTCTCCCCTTTGCACTTCTCCTCCCCTGATCCATGTATCGCGCGGTGTTGTTGAACACGCCACGCAGCATCAGCACAACGCCATTCGACAAACCTGAAACCCCAAAACCAAACCTGAATCCCGAGGTTCTCACCTTTCCTCTTCCCTCCCCCCTGATCGACATATCACGCCGTGTCATTGAACACACACAGCATTGGCACGATGCCGGTAGACATGCAGTTGGTGACTCTGATGTGGCTAAAGGAAAGATGTAGCTCCCCTTAGCACGTATGCAGTGTCACAGCAAGCACAAAACCCGAAACCCTGATTCCGAACCCCGAAAGGCCCACCTTTCCTCTTGCCTCCTCCCTGGTCCACATATCGCGCCGTGTCATTGAACACTCGCAGCATTGGCACGATTCCATTCGACATGCCGTTGGTGCCGCGGATGTAGCTCCCCTTGGCACGTATGCAGTGTGCAGACAAGCCTATGCCGCCCGCCGACTTGCTGATCACTGCACACTCCTTGAGCGTGTCGTAGATGCCCTCTATGCTGTCCTCTTTCATGCAGACGAGAAAGCAGCTGCTCAGCTGCTCAAAGGGGGTAGGGGAAACGGGAGCACACAGACCCATGCGCTCATAATGGACTCCTTGAGCGTGTCGTAGATGCCCTCTATGCTGTCCTCCTTCATGCACACAAGAAAGCAGCTGCTCAGCTGGTCAAAGAGAGTACACAGACACATGCGCTCATAATGGACTCCTTGAGCGTGTCGTAGATGCCCTCGATGCTGTCCTCCTTAATGCACACCAGGAAGCAGCTGCTGAGCTGGAAGCGGGAAGTTAGGGGAGAAGGGGGGAACAGGGAGAACAGGAGAAGGTGAGGTAAACCCAGTAGTCACTCCTTGAGCGTGTCTGTGGTAGACACCCTCGATGCTGTCCTCCTTCATGCACACAAGGAAGCAGCTGCTCAGCTGCCCAAAAGGAAGTAATGGGGCATGGCATTGGGAAAGGGACACAGGGGAGTGAGGGCAGAGAAAAGTCAGCTCCAAACTCCTTCGTTTCTGAGCAGCTGAGCAGCGTGTGGTAGACGCCCTCGATGCTGTCCTCGTCATACACACCAGAACGCAGCTGCTCAGCTGGTAGGGGGGGGGGGCGGGGGGTTGATAATAGGCAAAGGGAATGGGGTCTATTTTTGAGGCGCCTCAAAGGGAATGGGGGAAAGACAAGGGGGATCACGCTCAAATGCTTCTGCTTGAGCTTAGCATGCCTAGAAGCAGGGAGGCACATGTGTGATGTGATGTGAACCACCGCTGCGACATGAGTGGGGTATGTCTGCAGCACTGCTGCCTCGAAATGGTTGAAACGCCTACGCCCTCCTTGTGAATGCAAGTGGAGATGTCTCGGAGCAATCTATCTGGGGTAGCAACACAAAGCAAAACCTCATATGATGTCTCATATCTGCGGCCTTAGATTACACACCCACTGCTGAAGAGAGGTGGGAGACACGTGTGTGATGTGAACCACTGCTGTGACATGAGGTGGTACGTCCGCACGGCAGGCCCAGTTCCCGCCTGTTGAATTCATTCCAAGACGTCCCATAACCCCTAAGAAGTGGCAGCATGGAGAGAACACCTACCTGGGGCCTGGGAGTGCCGCTGTTAAAGAGGGTGGGAGACGCATGTGTGAACCAGCGTTGCGACATGAGGTGGTACGTCTTAACGGCTGCCTCGATGTCCGCCTTGTGAATGCCCACCGCCACCCGCATCAGCATGTGCTGCGGCCGCTCCACCACCTTCCCGTTCACCTGAGGCGGTATTGGGAGAGAGATGAGACGCAAAAACATTAAAACGGAGGGCTTGACCAGGGTGGTACCGGGCAAACAGTAAAACCTTCAGAAACATCCACCAATCAGCAGCTGGAAGTGGCTTCGGCCAATACTCACCTTGAGCAGGTAGGAGGATCGCTTGTGAGTCTTGAAGCCGAGTTACTAATAGTCAAAGTCACGGTCATAGGTCACCTCACTCACTGACTGGCTTTCCGCTATCTACTGCTGGCTTCAGCTAAGACTAGCCTTGCGAGCTGGTCAATCACCTTGAGCAGGTAGGAGCGCTCGAGAGTCTTGAAGCCAAAGTAGTCATAGTCGAAGTCACGGTCGTAGATCACCTCACTGTCAAGCCGCTCCGCATGCTGTTACATACAGACAGATGGAGAGATAAAAAAGAGCGAGAGGGGGTTTAAGGTTTAACGTTTTATTTCAGTCGCAACCCTTACACACAAACAACAGAATTGTATATAGCTAAGGACGAGAGAGGGGTGAACGCGAACGTGAGAAACAGGAAGGACAGATAGGTTTAGCATACAACTCCTTCCTTCACACTGCGACAGGCACGGTATGCTGCTGCGCTCACCTTCATGATGATTTCACAGACGTCATCCACAATCAAGGGAGTGGTCAGACCTGACTCCTGGTTCACATGGGCGTGCTGCGTACATGTTCTTCACTCTGCATCAGGCAGGGCATGCTGCGCTCACCTTCATGATGATCTCGTACACGTCATCCGCAATCAAGGGTGCAGGCAGACCTGACTCCTGGTTCACATGGGCATGCTGCGTACATGTCCTTCACTCTGCAGCAGGCAGGGCATGCTGCTCTCCTTCACTCTACAACTGGCGACGGCAAGGTATGCTGCTGCTCTCTCACCTTCATGATGATTTCATAGACGTCATCTGCAATCAAGGGTGCAGGCAGTCCAGACTCCTGGTTCACATGCGCGTACATGTCTTTCACACTGCGACACAAGCATGGGCAGGATGGGGGGCAGAAAAAAAACATGGAGACACGGAAAATGTTACAGGCGCCTTGAAACCACACATGGTGCACAGCTTCTGGGTGCCCAGAAGCCCGCTCCAGACTCACAGAACGAATAACAAGCTTCAAGAAAGAAACAGGGAGCAGGATTCGATTCCTCAATGCTGACGCGTGTTTCCGTAGCTAAAGAGAGGACTAGAGCGAGCACATGCTGACGTCGCAAAAGCAATTCACCCTAAACCCTAAACACCAGTCAGGCCAACCGGCAGGTAAAACGCACGTCTCAGAGAAGGACTTCTTTGTCTTCTTGTGCAGGTTGGAGACCGCAATCCGTGCTGCCAGCTGCGCATCACGGCACCATGCAAGAGGTAGGGGAGTGAGGGAGGAGCATAGGTGAAATGGGGAGGCGGGGCCTGTGAGGGGCCGTCACACATGGTTGGAAGAAAGGCAGCAGTACTAAAAAGTTGCTGGTGCAAGAATGATACAAGTAACGAAGTCGCTCCTGCTGCTGCCCGTCCACCCAGGAGTGACGAAGTCGCATGGACCCACAGGAGTGACGAAGTCGCATGGACCCACAGGTCACAGCCAGGATGTGTTGAACAGAGGAGTATTACTACATTTACTACGTTGTGCTTGCGCCAGTGGAAAAGGAGCATTGTCACATCGTGCTTCGCGCAGACAAACAAGGAGCATTGTCACATCGTGCTTTGCGCCGACAAACAAGGAGCATTATCGCATCGTGCTTTGCGCCGACAAACAAGGAGCATTATCGCATCGTGCTTTGCGCCGACAAACAAGGAGCATTATCGCATCGTGCTTTGCGCCGACAAACAAGGAGCATTATCGCATCGTGCTTTGCGCCGACAAACAAGGAGCATTATCGCATCGTGCTTTGCGCCGACGAACAGGGAGCATTGACTCACGAGTGCGTAGTCTGGGTGCGTGGCCGTCATTCCCGCCGCGGTTTCAGCTGCCAGCTCATCGAGCTGCGCTGTAGTCACGCCCTTGTACACGCCCATGCACACCTGGGGGGAGGGCAAGGGCCAGAGCACAGTGGTTGACGACAGTGACAAAGGTTTCGGCTTGCTATCGCCAGTTCATCGAGCTGCGCTGTAGTCACGCCCTTGTACACGCCCATGCACACCTGGGGGAAGGGGGAAGAGAGGGGGGGGAGGGGGAGAGGAGGGGGGAGCGAGGGGGGCGGCCGATGGGGGGGTGGGGGGGGGGTACATGCGCATTTTGACATATGGGGAAGCTGTTTAAGCATTACGGAGGGAAAAAGAGAAAATGGCTCGTGAAGTTCTCCGATGACAAGGTCGCGGAACACACACCTATAAGGAGGTGTCCGAACCTTCTGATCACACGCGATCACGCATTCACGAATCCACTAGAAATGTACCCTCTGGGCCTGCTTTTGAGTCGACTCAAAAACATTCACGAATCCACTAAAAACGTACCCTCTGAGCCGCCCCATCAGATCGCACGAATGTACCGACGACGATAGAGGAGATCGGCTGCTCCTTTACGGGACGACCCTTCTGAACCACCAAGATGGTTTGCGCAACACGCAATAACGAGGATACCCAGGGCTCTCGGTAAATCCAACTGCTTTTTCAAGGGACGGCTCGTACCTTCTGAGACACCAAGACGGGGTCGCAGAATTCCGTGCTTAGGCCGTAGCTGAGCTTCTTCAAGCGAGCGGTGATCTTATCGAAGTGCACGGCCTCCTTCCGGCCGTCGCGCTTGACAACGTACATCGCGGGGCGGCCCCGAAGCCTTGTTGCGAGGCGGCTTAAAACGCGAACTATTTCACTGCAGGCCTCTAAGTCGCTATAATGCTGGAATGCAGCGGCGCCGCCGTGAAAGCAGGAGCCTAAACTGCTCAATAAGATCTGTAGCTATTAGCGCCTATCAGAGAAGCTTAGGATGCTGAGGGGTTTAAGACGCGACGTTGCGTCACAGTTTTGACACCTAGAGGCTCTGAGCTCTAACAGTAAGAGCCGATGAGGAAGGGCTGAGCGGGCGTGGATTGTTCGTCAGGACGTGTAAGCGGATTAACCGCACTTAGGACGAGTTTAATATGCAAAGCAATGAAGGAATTAATCCGGGCCAACGATGGAATCCGGCCAGGGAACTCTGCAGAAGCTAGACTAACGGTGTGCGACGATCAGGATGTGACTGGTTAATGCAGTTAACTCTCAGGTACCAGGGAACTACGGCCCGACGACGAAGGGTGAGGTGAGAACGGCTAGACGACGGCAGTAATGGTGGGATTCGACCAGATTTCTCAAAAGACGTGTATGTCGCTAGCTAGTTGGTGCCACGGAGAGGTCAAGATGAGTAGGCTAGCTAACAAATGTATTTCGAAGAAATTGTCGACACGGGTGAGGTCACCTCGGCTCTGGAAACCGCTAAACTCCTGCAAGTTCTTCTGGAAGGCGCTGCTGGAATTTGTGATCAAGCAATGAGGCGTTAAAAGGCCAAGCTCCTTAGAAAAACCCCGCCTGCCTTAGGCTGACTATATCCGCGGAGTGGCGGACCAGCACGAATGTGAAAGAGAATCGATCGGCAAGGAATCAAGAACAAGCATCCATGGGATGATGAGCAGCCGCGACAGCCGACACCGAGGAACTGGCAGACACGTTATTCAAACCACATGAGAAATAGCCGCCATGGCCACGTTGATCAAGCCCCAAGTTCCGAAGTTGGCGAAGTGGGGAAACCTTGACAAAAAACCTCCCAAGTTGGGATGTGATGCGATAATAGCCGCTCGATGAGGTTCTCTAAATCAATGAACGGTTGGATGTTGCTAGTTTCTGGTTTCGCTCCCCTCCCCTCAGCATTTCTGCCACTCTCGTTCCGCCCAAGCTCGTCCGTTTTCAGGTTTCGTTTGAAGGTGGAAGGGGTGGGGGGAAGGAATTTTGAAAGTTCAGAAAGTTGAGTGGCTGGTTTGTATGAACTTGGACAATGATTGGTTCATTCCTGCCCGAGCTCAGGGGTTCAGGAATCCGTTCCGTGCCGTGTTAGGCGTCATCTTGAAGATACCTCGGCCGCGATTCGATTGCCAGTGACCATCGTTACAAGAGCAGCTATTGATTTTACTGTTAGTGCTAGCAAACAATTCGACTTAAAGCGAGCGTACAGACCAAACTCAAGAGTCAAAGGTTTTGAGTCCCCCGACGCACGAAAACTAACGCGAAACAAACACGGTAACCAAATACCAGCAGGAGGGGTGCGATTTTTATTTGGGAAGATTCTGATTGGCTATGCGACTCACCACCAACCCAGCGACAGAACAAGGAAAGCCTCTCCCCCCGCCACATCAAGACCCAAAGCTTTATCAGAATAATTGAATAATCGTAAAGTGAGAGTACACACAAATATATCTAAGTTTTGTATCCTCTAAGAGGTGACTCTATACAGTCTATACAAACATGACAAATACACATGTTTGACACACCCCCTAGACTGCATAGGGGAATACCCTAAACAAGCAGCTCAGGGCGGCACTACTAGTCCAACCACTGTGAGAGGACACAAGTCCAGTCTGAGTATACATATAAAGGACAGTACAAAGTCAAGGTCCTAGCAAGTGAGAGGCTACAGGAACTAGACCAAGCTGTACACAGTGCCGCTGATGATCTTTAGGCGCAAGCGCCTTCGTAAAGATATCAGCCGTGTTGGCACCTGAGGCCAAGTGTACTACGCGAGCCTGACGTCGCTGCTGTAGCTCACGCAGGAGGAAGTACCGCAGCTGAATGTGCTTCGCTCTGCCCTCGAGTCGAGGCTCCTGACACAGGAGGATCATGGCCCTGTTGTCAGCGAACAGGACCGGGGCAGAGCTAGGCCGCTCACCTAAGTCAGTGAGCAAAAAGGTCAGCCAGCGGAGCTCCTGTGCCGCCATGGCACCGGCGTATATCTCAGCCTCACAGCTAGACTGTGCAACAGACGAGGAGCGAGTAGCTCTCCACGAGACGGCACCTGAGCCAAGGCTGAAGCAGTAGCCCTGGGTAGACCGGAGTGTCTCAGCGTCGTCTGCCCACGAAGCGTCTGTGTGCCCAGTAAGGACCGCTGGCCTGCGTCCTCCTAGCACTAACCCCATGCCCGATGTACTAGCAAGATAACGCAGAACCCTCTTAGCGGCAGACCAGTGCTGCGGTCGGTGTCTGCCTGTGGCCACAAAGCGAGCCAGGATGCTGAGAGGGTATGCGAGATCTGGGCGAGTGCAAGTCATCAGGTACATGAGGCAACCCACCAGCTCTGCGTAGGGGCCGCTGGGCTCTACCAACTCCTCAGGCACTGGAGCGGAGAGCCTGTGGTCTACAGGCAGAGGGGTGGGCTGTGCAGAGGAGAACTGAAGGCTGAACCTCTGAAGGACCTGGCGCACCAAGTGTGACTGAGTCAGGGTGATGGTGCGCGCAGCTCTGTCCCTGGAGATCTGCAAGCCAAGGTAACGGCGCAGTTCTCCAAGGTCAGTGCAGGTGTGTCTCTTCAGCAGCTCTGCCTTCACGGAGGCCAGCGCGTCCCTGTCTGCTGTGGCAAAGACAAGGTCGTCGACGTAAACGAGGATGTAGAACGGAGTCTGGCCAGCACGAACGAAGAGTGAAGGGTCTGCAGAAGACGGAAAGAACTGCAGGTCAGCAAGCGTAGCCCGCAGAGTGTCGTGCCACTCACGGGGAGCCTGGCGCAGGCCGTAGACGGGGCGCCGCAGGAGCCACTGGGTCCCAGGAGGGAAGGTGCCAGTAAAGCCCGGAGGGCGGCGCAGGTAGACCTGCTCGTGTAGGCTGCCCTGAAGGAAGGCAGTGGAGAAGTCGAGGGAGTGAAGCTCGTAGTCACGCTGAGCAGCTAGGTGTAACAGAACCTGAAGAGTAGTCATCTTCGGGGTCGGAGCGAAAGTCTGGAAGAAGTCCACCCCCTCGCGCTGACTGAAGCCTCTAGCCACATAGCGCGCCTTGAAGACAGGCGACTCTCCAGGAGGGCGCTTCACCTTGAAGAGCCAGCGGCCATCGACTACGTTCACCCCAGGTGGGGGAACTGCGTCGACGAAGGTGCCGGTGGATCTCCAAGATGCCATCTCCTGCTCCATGGCAGCTATCCACTGTGAGGCCCAGGGTCCCGAGGTCGCCTCGGCGTAAGTGCGAGGGGTCGGGATGTCGAAAGCGTCTGGGTCACCCTCAGGGACTAGCAGCATGGAACAGAGATGGGGAGCAGCCTCGGAGAGGAAAGCAAGCTCGAACTGGGGGTCCTCCAGGACGTCACTGCCAAGGGCAGAAGCACCCCCGACAGACGGAGGACAGGCAGGGTCAGAGACCAGAGCGGTGGCGTAGTCAAGGCGGCGGGTAGAGGCGAAGTCAGCGACAGCAGCGACAAGAGCGTCAAGGCACGAGACTGGAACAGACGGGTCGGTAACGAGAGAGGCAAGGACCCGAGGAACGAGAGGACGAGCGGCACGAAGGTAGTCGGACAGCGGGGGGGGCGCAACAACAAGGGAGGACGGAGGAGGCGACGGCAGAAGGGGAGGACGAGACGCGTGTGAACGAAGCAACATAGGGTGGGAGCGCAGGACAGGCGAGGCAGGACGAGCACGGGAGGGACGGTGAGACCAGACGTGCGATGGAGGAGTCGGGTCAGGAGACAGGGGAGGGGACACAGGAGGGGAACGAGGGGGGAGACGGGCCGGGGACGAGTCCGGCGGAGGGAAAACAGGGCCGTAGACAGGAAGAGGAGGAGACGGTCGGGGAGGAACCGACGCAGGGTCGGGGGACGGAAGGCCGAGCAGGCGAAGGGCGGACACCGGCGGGGACTGCTGCTGCGGCGGCACAACGGCGACACCTGGACCGCAAGCTGCTCCTCGGCTACCACCGGCACTCTCCACACCCGCACCCCCAGAGGGACCACCCTCAGGGCGACCGGGACGAGCACCCCCAGAGTCAGTGAACGGGGGCTGCGACTGCGGCGGCGGCGGCGGCGACGGCGACGGCTGCAGTGGCGGCAGGGACGGCGGAGGAGGGGACTGGGGAGGGGACACCTGGGGAGGGGCGGCCGGCGAGGACTGCACCGGAGGGCCACCAGAGTCAGAAGACTCCTCAACCAGGTCCACGGACGGAAGGGGGGTGACGTGGGAGACACCAGAGGGGGCGGGACGGAGAGGAGGAGGAGGAGGGGCAGGGACTACCGGGGAAGGGGTGACCAGGAACAGGGGGGGGGTAACCGGGGGACCACGGTGGGGGAAGCGGCGGTAGTAGGAGACGGACTCGTCAAAGGTGACGTCACGAGAGTGAAAGAAGCGGTGAGACGGCGGGTGGTAAAAGTGCCAGTCGGACGCGTCAAGGGGAAAACCGAGGAAGACGCAGGGAAGGGTGCGGGCAGTGAGCTTGTCCGTGCCGGAGGCACGGACGTGAGCAAGGCAGCCCCAGACGTGGAACGCAGACGCGTCACCAGGAGACCCAGTCCACAGACGGGTCGGCGAAACCTGCGGCTGCTGAGGGTGCGGCCACAGGTTAAGCTGGTGAGAAGCGTGGCGCACAGCGAACGGCCACAGAAAATGGGGTGCACCGGCATGGACCATGGAGGTGCGAGCGACCTCCATGACCAAGCCGATGCGTCGCTCAGCGACCGCATTCTGCTGTGGGGAGTCCGGTAGGGTGAACGTCTGGGTGATGCCCTCCGCACGACAAAAGCGACCAAGGACACTTGAGGCAAACTCGCCACCACGGTCTGAGTGAAGACGCAAGACAGGGAGACCGCGGTGGACACGCGCAGAGACAAGCCAGGGGATGAGGGCGCCAGGCACGTCGGCCTTGCGCTCCAGGGGAAAGACTGTGGTGTAACGAGTGAAGTCGTCGACAAGCACAAGGAAGTAGCGCTCGCGACGCGGCCCAGGGACGGGGGCGGGGCCCCAGACGTCCAGGTGCAGGGTCTGCAGCGGCGCGGCGGTAGGGGGGAACGAGGAGGAGTGAGGGGCACGGCGAAGCCGACCCTCGACACAAGGCGTGCAAGGTGGAGCTGGGGAGGAGGGAAACGCGGGGAGTGAACCTGGGAGACCAAGGACAAGACCGTGCTGGGACATGTGACGCAGACGCGGGAGCGCAGGGTGACGTAGGCGGTGGTGCCACAGGAGGGTCGGGTGAGTGAGGGAGCGACAGGAGCACGCAGCAGCAACCTGGGTAGACACAGCCACCTCAGGGGGCGCTCCAGCCGGGGGCGGCACGGTGTCCAGAGTGAACAGGCCGGACACCGGGTCCCGGGGGAATGTGGACAGGGGGGCACCAGTGGCGGCCTCGGTACAGACAGCATACCGCTCGTGACCAGGGAACGTAGTGGTGACGCCAAGGTCCTGGAGGCAGCCGACACCAACTAGGTTCCTGGAGAACGAGGGGATATGCAGACCTGTAAGAGAGCCCGAAGGAACCGCCGGACAGGGAAGGGTGGTGGAACTGCGGGCGACTACCGGACCGTCGGAGGGGTCAGCAAGAGAAACGGCAGCAGGAACAGGAAGCGACGTCAGGGTGGTGGAGTCGCGGAAGAAACACCGAGAGGCGCCAGAGTCCAAGGTGAAGGAAAGCGAAGCAGAGGCGGCTAGCGACGGAACGACGACGGAAGCACCAAGACTACACAAAGCAGAGGATCCTACGCCTGACGCAGCAGGGTAGGCTACGCTAGGCACACCTACACTAGGCAACAGTGAGTAATAAGTCGGAAGCACACTAGAGTCATTAGCATACATCACATGCAGAGCAGATACAATGGCATCCATGTCCATATCAAAGATCTGAATCTGACGACTAAGCAAACTGTGCCAGTCCGGGAGGTCTGGCGATGGGCCGAAACGCTGACGAAAGAGGTCGTCCAGGCGACGAAAGCAGCGGGGAGTGGAGTGACCGATCTTACCGCAAACGAAGCCGCTGCGAGGACCGGTCTGGATCTGGTACTGACAACGCCCGCCGCCAGAGCCACCACGCGGCACACCACCACGCGCCCGTCCACCGCCAGCGCCGGGCCACCCTGGCGGGAGAACACTCGTCTGCCGCGTCTGCGACGGCTGCTGCAGCTGCTGCGAAGGCTGCGACTGCGGCGGCTGCTGCAACTGCAGGGGCGGCGACTCAGCTGGACTGGGCAGGGTCCCCTCGTCCGCTCCAGCACCAGGCGACCCGACCCCACCACTACCCCCGCCCGCACCCCCGCCGCCCCCTCCGCCGCGCCCAGCCTTGGGGCGGCGGCCCTTCCCAGAACAGGCCTGCGCTGCAGCAGCAGTCTCAGCCACTGCGGCAGAGCCGTCGGAGAAGGTACACTGAGCGGGGGCACAACCCTGAAAGATAGGGACCGGCACGACACCGCTCGCCTGGGCGATGGAGTGGTGACGGGTCTCTATCACAGTCAGGGTGTCGACAAAGTCAGTGAGGGTGAGGTCTGCGGGGTGAACACTAAGGAAGCGGTCGCGGGCGACAGCAAGGCGGTCAGGGAGGCGGGTGGCAAGCAGGTAGAGGGTAGAGGTAATGGGCGGCTGGTGGGCTCTAAGCTGTGCGTCAGTGCAGGCGGCGCGCCAGGTCTCCTCTATCGAGCGCAGGTGGGCAGCGAGGTCAGAGACAGTGGGGAACGAAGCAAGGTCAGGAAAGAGCAGCGGGAGGATCAGGCGACCCACCGAGGCAGCCGGAGGGGTGGAATAGCGCTTGATGACAGCATCTAAGTATGCCTGAGCAGTAGTGAGGGACCTAAAGCGAGGACGCTCGGACGGGGGGAGGGCGTTGCTAATGGCAAGCTGGGCGACAGCATCGCGAGAAAGCCAGACAGAGCGCGCACGGGCAGTGGCAACAGTAGACTCATGCTCAGTGGGTGTGGGGTCAGCGGGCAGAATTGCAGGAGGGTCTGGGCAGGGGAGCGTACCGTCAAGGTGTGCGGAAAGCGGTTCACCATCCTGCCGCTGGCCAGTGAGTTGGCGGCGGAGGTCGGCAAGCCACGCCTCGAACTCTAGGGGCTGACCTTCAACGTCGAAGCGAAGCTCCGCCGCCATCAGGAACAGTCCAGTGCTGTGCAGGGCGGTGCAGCTAGGTGGGGTGCGGTGCAGTGCGATATAGTGCGGTGCAGTGCGGTACTGTGCGGTACAGTGCGGTACAGTGCGGTGCAGTGCGGTACAGTGCGGTGCAGTGCGGTGCAGGGCGGCACGGAGCAGGGCGGGGTGGGGGGGGGGGGGGGGGAACCGTACCAGTGAGGAGGACGGGGCCGGGGCTGGCCCGACGGGGCCGGGCGGGCGCGACGGGGCCGGGCTGGTGCGACAGGGCCGGGACGGGGCGACAGGGCCGAGCGGGCGCGACGGGGCCGGGCTGGGGCGACGGGGCCGGGCGAGTGCGGCAGGGCCGGGCCGGTGCGACGGGGCCGGGCGAGCGGGACGGCGGCCGGGCTGGTGCGACGGGGCCGGGCGGCTGCGACGGGGCCGAGCAGGGTGCGACGGGGCCGGGCGGGTGCGACGGGGCCGGGCGGCTGCGACGGGGCCGGGCGAGCGCGACGGGGCCGGGCAGGGTGCGACGTCGCCGGGCGGCGGCGACGGCGCCGGGCGGGCGCGACGGGGCCGGGCGGCGGCGACGGGGTCGGGCGGGCGCGACGGCGTCGGGCGGGCACGACGGGGCCGGGCGGCGGCGACGGGTACGACGCGGCCCAGGAGGGGCGCTACGGGGCCCAGGAGGGGCACGACGGGGGGCCCAGGAGAGGCGCTACGAAGCCCAGGAGGGGCGCGACGAGGCCCAGGAGGGGCGCTACGGGGCCTGGGAGGGGCGCGACGGGGCCTGGGAGGGGCGCGACGGGGCCCAGGAGGGGCGCTACAGGGCCCAAGGAGGGCGCGACGGGGCCCAGGAGGGGCGCTACGGGGCCCAGGAGGGGCGCGACGGGGCCCAGGAGGGGCGCTACGGAGCCCAGGAGGGCCGCGACAGAGCCCAGGAGGGGCGCTACGGGGCCTGGAAGGAGCGCGACGGGGCCCAGGAGGGGCGCGACAGAGCCCAGGAGGGGCGCGACGAGGCCTGGGAGGAGCGCGACGGGGCCCAGGAGGGGCGCTAGGGGGCCTGGGAGGAGTGCGACGGGGCTTGGGAGGGGCGCGACGGGGCCTAGGAGGGCGTTACAGGGCCCAGGAGGGGCGCTACGAAGCCCAGGAGGGGCGCGACGAGGCCCAGGAGGGGCGCTACGGGGCCCAGGAGGGGCGCGACAGGGCGCTACGGGGCCTGGGAGGAGCGCGACGGGGCCCAGGAGGGGCGCTAGAGGGCCTGGGAGGGGCGCGACGGGGCCTGGGAGGGCGGTACAGGGCCCAGGAGGGGCGCTACGAAGCCCAGGAGGGGCGCGACGAGGCCCAGGAGGGGCGCTACGGGGCCCAGGAGGGGCGCGACGGGGCGCTACGGGACCTGGGAGGAGCGCGACGGGGCCCAGGAGGGGCGCTAGTGGGCCTGGGAGGAGCGCGACGGGGCCTGGGAGGGGCGCGACGGGGCCTGGCAGGGGCGCTACGAAGCCCAGGAGGGGCGCGACGGGGCCTGGCAGGGGCGCTACGAAGCCCAGGAGGGGCGCGACGAGGCCCAGGAGGGGCGCTACGGGGCCTGGGAGGAGCGCGACGGGGCCTGGGAGGAGCGCGACGGGGCCCAGGAGGGGCGCTAGGGGGCATGAGCGGAAGCGGTAGGTGGGGGGGGGGGATCCTACCTACGCTCTGATACCATATCAAAATAATTGAATAATCGTAAAGTGAGAGTATACACAAATATATCTAAGTTTTGTATCCTCTAAGAGGTGACTCTATACAGTCTATACAAACATGACAAATACACATGTTTGACAAGCTTTTGCTTTTTACTCTGTACTCAGTACCCATGGCTCCTTCCCCGCCATTCTCGCTCCCTAACACAGCGCTTACCTCCTATTTCGTCATTCACGGGAAAGGTGCGGCTTATTAGTAACGTTTACATGTTCCCGTAACCCTGTGGGCGACAGCTACCTGCCGCATCTCCGTTAGTTTATGCGACCAGTGATTTCGTACCTAATCGCCCACTTCGCTGCATGCCACGCTATCATTTTAGGGCGTGCCACGCGAAGACCTTATTAGCGAGCTCGAAGGCATTTCCTCGTCGGTGCGCCCAAGTACCTCGCCCGTTGCCTCGCTTCCCACTCCCCGCTCCTCGCAGCAGCTGCGAGAGCGCTGCCCCGCTTTCCCACTCTTCCGCATTCCCTGTTTTCCGCCCCGCCCACTGCATCTGCCTGCATTCGCCTCCCGGATTTCCCGCACTCAAGCTGCCACTGCTTTCCCGCTTCCCGTATCCCGCTTCCTGCTCTCTCGATTCCCACTTTCCCATTATCTTGCTTCCCCGATTTTCCGCTTTCTGCCCAATCCGCTAGCCCGCGTTCCCGCTTCCCCCCAGCATCCGCTTTCCCGCGTCCCCGCTTCCCCCAAGCACCCATTTTCCCCTCCCTTTCCCATCCTCGTCGGCCATCCCATGTCTTCCCGTCGCCAATTCCCTCCCTTCCTATCCCCACGCCCTTCCCTTTGCGTAGCTCATTGGTCCATTCCCTCACTCAAGCTCTTGCCTTGTCCTCCTGCTCGTCCCCCTGTTATCCCTCCGAACATTCCCACCATATCCCTATATCCCCTGTAATCCTCACACTGCCCTTCTCTCTCTCCCGCGTTCCGCCCATCTCTCTCTCCGCCGCAGCCCACCTCACTCTCCCCCGCTCTGCGCACCTCTCTTCCCCTCCCACTGGCTACCTCTCTCACGCCTACTCCACGTTATAATTCCTCCGACTCCCTTCCCTCGTTACCCTTGCTCTGCTCACCTCTATCCCCCCAGCTCATCCGAAGGTGGGCTCTGGCGGGGGGGAAGGTGGGCTCTGGTTGGCGGGGATTTTGACAAACCATGCATCCTAACCCTCCTCTGCCCCGCTAGCCTAAGGTACGTCCACTCCCG
Source organism: Closterium sp. NIES-67 (assembly GCA_027943415.1). Taxonomy (NCBI): domain Eukaryota; kingdom Viridiplantae; phylum Streptophyta; class Zygnematophyceae; order Desmidiales; family Closteriaceae; genus Closterium; species Closterium sp. NIES-67. The sequence continues at coordinate 51,219 of BQMB01001723.1, read as the reverse complement.
CTTCCAGGACTACGAAGCAGGGTCTAGGCACTCCTCTCCCATTCACCCGTCTCCCTTGCTCCCCTCTCCCGTTCTCCCGTCTCCCTTGCCCTCTCCCTGGGTAGGGGGGATCCGGGCTCTCTTTCGGGGCGGGAGGAGGGCTATGGGAGGGGGCGAAGCAAGGCTATGGGAGGGGGGGAAGCAGGGCAATGGGAGGGGGGGAAGCAGGGCTATGGGAGGGGGGGAAGCAGGGCTATGGGAAGGTGGGAAGCACGGCTATGGGAGGGGGGGAAGCAGGGCTATGGGAGGGGGGGAAGCAGGGCTATGGGAGGGGGGAAGTAGGGCTATGGGAGGGGGGGAAGCAGGGCTATGGGAGGTGGGGAAGCAGGGGAGGGAGGGAAGCAGGGCTATGGGAGTGGGGGAAGCAGGGCTACGGGAGGGGGGTAAGCAGGGCTATAGGAGGGGGGGAAGTGGGGCTATGGGAGGGGGGGAACCGGGGGTATAGATGGGAGGCATTGGGGCTCACTCTTCTCCCCTCTTCCCCCCCCCTACACCCGTTCTCTCTCTCCCTCTTTCTCTCTCACTCTCTCTCGTGCCTCGCACCCGTTCTCCCCTCCTCCCCGCGCTCCCTCACGGTCCCTCCCTCTCTGCCCCTCCCTCTCTCGCGCGCTCTCTCCCTCGCCCCCTCTCTCTCTCTTCCCCCCTTTCTCCCACTCCACTTTCTCATTCTCTCTCTCTTTCTCTCTTGTTCTCCCTTTTCCCCTCACTCTCCATCCACCGCCTGCCCCTTTTATTCTATATCGTTTATTGCCTTGGACATTCAACCCTCCCCCCCCCTGCCCCTTTCTCTCCTACAGCCTGCTCCCATTCTCACCTCCTACTTCCACCCTGTAGGTTGCAAGGTGCGTGGAAAAGGAGGTGAATAACGCCTAGGCTAGAGGACCCTGGCTGTTCCTGGCTAGACTGTTAGGGGTTTCCTAGGTTGTGCTGCATTGTGTGTCTTGTTCTTGCCTAAGAAAAAATGGCGCTCACGCCCGCTTGCTTGCTTATGTTTCAAAACGAGACTTTGCACTCAGTGGGAACTGGATACCCTGCTATTTTGAAGTCATGTGCTTCATTGTGTAATTATCGTCTAACCTATGTAAAAGTAGATGTGTTGTGCTAATTTCTTAGTTTTTTGTTTGTTTGTTTGTTTTTTTGGTTGAACACATGAGCCTCAGGAACACAGCACTGTGCTTTTCTCCATAAAAGATGTTTACTGTTGATTTCTGTCAGAACAGTCCTTAGCGAGTTCGACGGGCAGCGTCGCCCCGCTGTACCCTTACGACCTCGCCAGTTTTGGCGAGACCATTTCAGTCGTCGCGAGGCCCCTCGCGTTTCGCGTGGGGCCCGCCCCATTTTTGCGACACTTGTGCCCCTCGCCATTTTCGCTACCCCCAACTCAAGATTCAAAGTCTTTGAATCTTGAGTTTGGTCTGTCCGCTCGCTTTAACTACAAGAAGCTACTTCGTCAATCATACAGCTCAGCGTGCTATGCCCGTGAAAAAAATATAGGATTTTATGTAATTATAATGCAAAATGGGCATGCCTATTGCATATCATTGCATCAATTTTACATATGGTGATTTTCCAATCACAATGAAAATACTTACAACAACTTATTAATTTAGTGGTTATTACTGAATAAAATAATTCCGAATAATTCTAAATCACTATGCTCTTATGTCAGCATTTGTATTTCCTCATTATCATAAACTTCTACTAGGGTTAATAGATTGTGAACATTGAGTCTGATAGGCCTTTAGGGTGTCTAACAAAGTAGGGTGAAACGGGGGAAAGGGATTCGTCACGTCACTTTACCGAGATAAATTCCTGCTCTAACGTACGAAAACTCACTACATCTCTCTGCGACGTCCTGGACGTCTGGCTCGTCCTCATTTCAGCTTTGGCCGACACACACTTCACGTTTGTCCTTCGGCTTCGCCTGCGCACTGGGCTGGGCTGGGCAGTGGCAACTGCCACCTACCACTAGGGGGCAGATGGTGAAGGTTCCATCTGATGCTGCTCATTTTCCGGGGTCAGAACCAGAAGGCATGATTGTCGCTGGTTGTCGTCAACCTCCCGCCAAACTGCCACGGTCCAAAGATTACACAACAACGCCCTCTGCAGCCGCCGATCTCTCAGCTGGTGTGAATCTGACGATCAGACGAAACTGTAAGGTGTGCCAAACCAGCCACGGTGATTGGTGGGTTGAGGTGGTCGGTCCCTTTTCGCATCTTTCCTGCAGACCGCAAAGCAAACCAGCCGTCGGGATGCGACCATGTGAAATGAGACCATCGGGCGAGATTGTGCTGTACAGTTGTGTGTCCTCTGAAATCTGGATCATCTCTCCACTTCGGGATGGTTCTCCTAGGGCGTGGTACTTTGTTTTCTAAATTTTGAAACAACTCGATTTTTTTGGGTTCAAAAGACTGTCGCACGTTTCGTCAAGGTCCACAATCGGGTGTTCAAATCGCAAACAAATGTTACGGTACGACACGAACCTCGCGACACGTGTTGGCGAAATTAGAATGTCGTAGCAGCGAGCAGCGAAAAACGCCCCACCTCTTGCCCCCCGCGAATTGACACTTTTGGTCAATTATGCAGTGTCATTTCGTCTGCGTCGCGATACGGTCTGGGTTCTTCCAAATACGAATGTTGATTGTTCGTGAGTGCGGGTTTTGAAATATCCCAAGCGTTAGCGAAACTTATTCGCCACACTGAGGAAAACAGTAACCTGAATAAATCAAGTGAACCGACCGAATTGTACTAGCCCTTCGTTCCAGGGGGCTTTTCACAATCAGTCTTTCTCCTCCGATCTTGACGGATCCTGAAGCCATAACTTAGTGTGCATTCCCAAGGTCCTACACAACGCAACTCCCCATCCCTTCTGCGGTAATCCCTGAATAGCAAGCCGCATTGGTTCGTGGTCCCGTTTGTCTCCCAACGTCCTAGGGTCTACGCGCCGACTAAAGAAATCGACAAGCCAGCCTCTTATATCATCCAATTGCTTTTGCTAGATGCATAACAGATAGAAATTGGGCCCTGGGTTCATCAAGTCTCGTGATACCTGAAAGGAAAGGCTTGATGTGGTTTCCCTTCGTCGCGGCTTTCTGACGTGGCAGTGGATTGCGATTCCAATAGCTCACGCGTATCTTCGCTTCTTCGCTTTCTTCCCAGCTGTTGGCCGATCGCTAGCTTCTTTACCAAAGTTCTAGCGGCGGCCGTTTCTGAGTCGACTGAAGTCGATTTTATCTGCTAACTATCACTATTCCCGAATTTCAACTTACGATCGGCGAGCACATGGGTTTCCGACACCCGCCGATTCCTACTGGTAGTAGTAGCATGCAGCACATCAGGATGATCAACTATAGGTTACTACTGGCGCTTGTCGTTCTGCTGACAGCACACGCGTGGCTCGGCCATTCCATGGCATGTGCGTCGTGGCTACCATTTTCTCGCGATCCCTCTTCTGTTCGACCCGAAGGAGCAAGATCGAGGCTGGGATCCTTCCCCTCCTGGACGCTATGGAGGTGAGCACTGCGCACGTTGTCTACTTCAGAAGTAGTGCGACGAATACTGGCGTGAATTTCAAGAACTGGCGGGTAACGAACGGGAGTCGAACCCCGGAGCGACATCGTGGCTGGGATCCTTCCCTTCCTGGACGCGTTGGAGGTGAGGTACTACGGGTGCAGTGTTCGATGCGCACAGACCCATCGTTGAGCCTTCGTCCTTTTCTGGACGCGTTGGAGGTGAGGTAGTGCGGGTGCATGGTTCGATGCGTACAGACCCATCGTTATGCCTTTGTCGGTGCAGCTGTTCTGTGCGCATGAACTCATTTTACTTGCCATAATTTCCCGTCCACCCTCCCCGCCTCCCCGCCTCCTTCCCTGATGCCTGCATGCCTTCTCTCGCCCCATCTGTGTTTTTTTTTTTCAGAATGCCTGAAAGTCTGCCGCATCGCCAGGAGCGCCTTTGCCAGCAGGAGCTGGAGCATCTCAGGTGGTGGTTCAAGGAAGCTCATCGTCCAACTCAAGGTAAGAGCAAGCTTCAGGTGAACCCTTTGAGAGGCGATGGTGATACAAGGCATCTCATAAGTGGATCAGGGCCCTTCGCATCGCCAGAAGCGGCTTCGTCAGCAGGGACTGGAGCAACTCAGGCGCTCGTACAAGGAAACTCATCGTCCTACTCAAGGTAAGAGCGAGGGAGTTGGGCAACAAGCCCACTGGCACGTTCAGAGAGCGCGACAGCCCATTACAAAGGCCAATAACAGGTCTCGTCTCGCAGCAGGAGCAGGAACATCTCAGGCGATGGTACAAGCAAGCTCATCGTCATACCCAAGATAAGAGCAAGCTCATCGTCATACCCAAGGTAAGAGCAAGCTCATCGTCATACCCAAGGTAAGAGCAAGCTCATCGTCATACCCAAGGTAAGAGCAAGCTCATCGTCATACCCAAGATAAGAGCAAGCTCATCGTCATACCCAAGATAAGAGCAAGCTCATCGTCATACCCAAGGTAAGAGCAAGCTTTCTCAGTTTAACCATGCGTGGCTGGCTCTAGCTAGGCTGACGCCAGCTGAGACGTCACCTTCAGTGGCCTACAGGGTTGGGAGATTGGCTTTTGTTCTTGCCCTTCTTGCTGCCGGCATGACTTCTCCTCTGACCTCACCCTCCGGGTATGGCCAAACGCGGAATCTCTCCCACCCAGTTCTGACGCCCTTTATGATGTAGTTTTCCTGTGGAATTCCCAAGAAATCAGGAACCCACATCTCTCCCCATCCCACCCCCTCTCACCCCCCTCCCTCCCGCCCACCTCCCTCACCCGTCTTTCTCTTCTGCCATCCTTACCTGTTTTCCAGTCCCCGTCCTCCCATCAGGCCACCAGGACGACCCTGTTGGTTCGGAGTCCCGCCGAAGCGCGGCCTCTGGCTTGGAAGCAAACCAAGCCAAGCATACTGGCCCGGGAACGTTTCTATCGGCTGGAGATCATTGGTCTGTACGAGGCATGGAGGACTTGCAGAGAGGAGCGAAGCTAGAGGAAATTGACAGAGGAAAGAAAGAAGCGCATGGGGAAGGTTCGAGGAAGAAGGGCGATGCAGGGAGGGAAGCTAGGGTAGCAGATGAGGGGAACATTTTTGAGAATTCTCAAAAACACCCTGCAAAATCAAGGGTTTTGCAAGAGGGCGAGGAAAGCGAGCAAGAGTATGATGAGAAGGAGGAGGAGGGACGGAGTTTGGAGGAGGATGGAGACGACAGAGATGGGAATAGCAAACGGATTAGCGTTACTGATGCTCTGGGGCTCGTTTCGAACCCCCGACAGGCCCGGATGAGAAGGAGATTGGCTGGAAAGGTGCCTCTCAGCGCCAAGCTTGCGAACTGTGTGCCGTGCACAAGCAGGGGGAAGAAGAGAGTGCTCATCAAAGGGAGCTGGGATGATGATGAGGAGTCGAAGCTCCAGGGCGTTCTGTCAAGGCCTGGTAGTGGGAGGGAGCAGATTGCAGGGGAGATGACGGAAGCAGACGGGGGGAACCCTAGTTTCAGGAACGATGGGCTTGATTTGGAAGGTTCGAGGAAGCTTCTGCTGGCGTCAGCGCCGTGCTGTGACCCGCTGCTGTTGAGGCTGCAGGAGCAGACGGTGGCCCTGGAGAGACTCATGGCGGAGATTGCTGAGAAACAGGTAAGGATTCAAGAATAGGTGAGGCAGACAATAAGGGGGATGAATGGAGAACCTGCGCCGTGCTGTGACCGGCCATTGGTGAAGCTACAGGAGCAGACGGTGGCCCTGGAGAGACTAATGGCGGAGATTGCTGGGAAACAGGTGAGGCAGTCTATAAGGGGGATGAATGGGGGATCAGCTCCCTGCTGGTACCCCTGCTGCTGTTGTAGCTTCCGTTTGCAGTCGATAGCTTTTGAGAGGCGCATGGAGAAAAAGGTGAGGCGTGCAGTAAAGGGGATGAATGATGAGTTGGACCTCACTGGATTAACAGGTGAGCCGTTAACCTTAAACCCTCGATATGGTCACTTCAGCTTTGTGATTTCACTGCCTGTCGAACACGTCGTTTCATTCTTTTCAGTTGAGATTTTTGGATGCTGTTTTGCTGATCCTCCTCACTGTTCTGACGCTTCCCAAAATCCGGGCCGTCCATTCCTGTCCCCCTTATTGTCTGATGCGCTATTATGGCAGGTGGAGAGCAAGAGGGTGAGCAGGGAGAAATACGTGCTGAATAAGAAGCTGAGCCGGGCCGACATCAACTGGGAGGCTGCTTTTCTTGGAAACCAGGTGAGAGAAGAGAATGTGATGTATATAACAGACATGGCATTGCACAAGTAGCGTAGTGCCCTGTTCATACAGGTAGCTGGTTCTCCCCTCCCCCGTTGTGCCCATACTCCCCCTTCCCCTCCCGTCTTCAACCATCACACTCACGACAGTGCCGCGTGCAATGGACATCGCGAAGCATGGTGTTTACCAGTCCTTAGTTCTCCCTCCCGCTCCTTCTCTTCTTCCCCCCATCCCTTTCTTCTCCCTCCTCTGCTCCCAGACCATGTACGAGGCACAGCAGACAGTGCAGCGGTGCAACGGGCATGGGATCGTGGCACGGGAGGGGACTCTAGTGTGGAAGGTGAGTGGGGGGGGGAAGGGGTAATGGGGGTGGTGGTGGGAGATCTTTATTGCCTGGGACGGTGGTGCTACGGAATATGACACTGTGGCTCGACAGGGCAAGCTAGTGTGGGAGGTGAGAGGCGAGGGGTGCGCACTCAGAGAAGGGAGTGAGGGGCAGAGTACGGTGTGTGGGAGGTGAGAGGCGAGGGGTGCGCACTCAGAGAGTGGAGTGAGGGGCAGAGTACGGTGTGTGGGAGGTGTCAGTGCTCACTACCCTAAACCGTAAACCCTCAATCTTCACCTTAATTGGCCTTCCCCCTCCTCTCCCCCCACGTTCTCTCTGAACCCCTCCCTGTCTGCATTGCCCCCTTGTCCTTTTGATCTCGATTTCCCCCTTGCTCTCGCCATCCCTACATCTCTTCCTCCCCAGGGCCACGCATGGGATGCAATGTGATGCGCCTGATGAAGCATTACGGCTGTACACGGCGTATGATGCAAGTGGGCCGTGTCCTGACGACTGGTTCGCCTCCCAGTCTCTCATTTTCGACCACCCTTCTTCCCTCGTGTCCGCCGTTTTTACCCAACAGGGCTACATATGTGATGCGTCTGATGAAGCCCTAAGGCTGTACAGAGCGTATGATGCAAGTGGGCTGTGCCCTGATGACTCGTTTGCCACCCAATTCCTTCGCCTCTGCCCCCTCCCCTCTGCCTCCCCACAGGGCTACACATGTGATGCGTCTGATGAAGCCCTGAGGCTGTACGCAGCGTATGATGCAAGTGGGCCGTGTCCTGACGACTGGTTCGCCACGCAGTCTCTCATCTTCCACCACCACTGCTTCTCGCTGCCGCAGCGGAGGTGCCTCGCTCGCACCACCAACCAGACCATAAGTGTGAGTTTCTAAGGTGCAAATATTGTTGCTCGCACCACTAATCAGACAGTCATTGTGAGCTCAGCATGTTCAGTTTCTACTACATACATAGACATGCATGTCCACTCAGTCCCTCACTTTCCACCACTGCCTCTCCCTTCTGCACCGCCTCTGCCTGGCTCACACCACCAACCAAACAACCAGTCTCAGTATTACGTGGTGTAGGATCAAACGTCAAGGGCTCAGCACCCTTCTCGTCATCGCTTTCATTCTCTTAACCCCCTTGAACCCCTTCCCCCCCCCCAAACGCCTCCCTTCCTATCTCCTTCATTCTCCCCCCTCCAGCCCCTGCCTTTCCCCCCAGCCCTTTCCAATCTGAGGGCACGAATAGATTTCGCGTTCAGTTGGCACCAGCACACCAATCTCGTCCTCCTTTGCGTGCCTCTCAATGCATGCGCCGTGGGGTGCTGCCGCCTCTGCTTCAACCTCACTCGCCCCTTCCCTCCCTCCCTCCTCCCGTCTGCTTCGTTCCACCTGTCTCCTTCCCTCCCTTCTGTCTGCTTCCCCCACCTCCAGCCAATACCATTCCCCCAGGGTCTCTTTAACCAGAGCTCTCTCATAGGCTCTGTTCTCATTTGGGACCACCACACATGCTCCTCCTTTGCGTGCCTCAATGCAAGGGTGGTGGGGGACTGCCGCCTCTGCTTCAGCCTCACTCATTCCTTCCCCCCCTCCCTTCTTCCTGCTTCCCTCCATCTGTCCCCTTCCTTCCTACCAGCCCCTACCATTCCCCCAGGCCCTCTTTAATCTGAGCGCTCTCATAGACGCAGCCCTCCTGTGGGACCACCACGCCTGCTCCTCCTTCGCCTGCCTCAATGCTCGCGTGGTGGTGGGGGGACTGCCGCCTCTGCTTCAACCTCACTCTCCCCTCTCCCCCTCCTCTCTGTTTGCTTTCCTCCCTCTCTTTTTCCTTCCCCCTCCTACCAGCCCCTACCATTCCCCCAGGCCCTCTTTAATCTGAGCGCTCTCATAGACGCAGCCCTCCTGTGGGACCGCCACGCCTGCTCCTCCTTCGCCTGCCTCAATGCAAGGGTGGTGGGCGACTGCCGCCTCTGCTTCAACCTCACTCTGGAGAGGAACCGGTGGCGCGTGCGGTATAGAGGATCGCTGACTGTAGCAGATGTGCTTAAAATGAAGAAAGGCAGCATCAGGTGAGGACGTAATGTCACGGAAGAGAAGGAGAGTTTAGTGAGATGCTCTTTTAAGAACGAGAGGCAGGCGAAGTTGTTGGCTCTGCGTCAAACTCACTCTAGAAAGGAACGGGGCGTGATATCGGGGCTCGCCGCTGACTGTAGAGGATGTGCTTGAGATGAAGAAAGGAAGCATCAGGTGAGATTTGCTTGAAGCAGAGGTAGCGTGCACAATTTCCTTTTGTTGTGAAACAGTCAGCTCTGCAGCCCACACGTGGCACTTTCCTATGTGACTTCTGAGAATTCTCAAAAATCACTTTTTTTCCCGACGACGACGTGCTTTCTGCTGTTCCCCTCCTTCCTCCTGTATTACCCTTCCCTACACACTTGGTGTGGACATACGAGGAGGCACGGGCAGCTTTGCAGCGCACACGTGGCATTTTACTATGTGACCACCACAACCTCATTCCCCTTCCCCTCGTCCCCCCTTCCCTCTTCCACCGCACTTGTTCCCTTTATACATAAAGCTCAAGCTGTTTCACGAGTTTTTACAAGCATTCAACAAAACTAACTTTCACAGGTGTCACTACATAGTTGCTGCCACGTATTGACGACAAGGCACCTAGCTCGTGTTCCACCGCACTTGTTCCCTTCATACATAAAGCTCAAGCTGCCTGCCTGTGCCTGCTCGGTGTGGACATCGAAGGAGGCACAGGCAGGCAGCTTTGCAGCGCACACATGATTGACACTCTACAATGTGACCATCCGAACAACGTGCTTCCGCTCGCCCTCCCCTCCCCGCTTTTTTAACGTCTCAGAACACGGTTCTTTGCCCCCCTCCCCGCCCCTGTTCCTCTGTAGGATTGGCGTAGACATCGACGGTGGCACGGGCAGATTTGCAGCGCATATGGCTATCTACAACTCCTCTCGTCTTCCCCTCCCTTCTCCCATATCACCCTTCCTACAGACTTGGCGTGGATATAGGAGGAGGAACGGGGAGCTTTGCTGCCCACATGGCGCTCTACAATGTGACCATCCTGACGACGGCGATGAATGTGGAAACGGTGGTGGGGCGCAAGCAGGGATTGCCGTACATGGAGGCGATTGCTCTAAGAGGGCTCATTCCGCTGCACCTGCCCCACAAGGTAGTGTGCTTGCTGCGTATGCTCAATGAGGGGCGCTTCTTGTGCTATGTGCTCGACAATGTGACCATCCTAACGACGGCAGTGAGCGTGGGGACGGTGGTGGGGCGCAAGCAGGGATTGCCATACTTGGACGCCATCGCTCTGAGAGGGCTCACTCCCCTGTATCTGCCACATAAGGTGAGCCTTCTGTCTGCTGAGTACTCCTTGTGCTCTGTGCGCTCTCCTCTACAATGTGACCATCCTGACCTAACCACACCCCAGCAGTGAATGTGGAAGCAGGGGCTGCCGTATATGGAGGCTGTTGCCTTGAGAGAGAGGGCTCATTTCCCTTCACCTGCCACGCAAGGTTGGTGCTGTATGGTCTATGTTTGTTGTCTGTGCCTTGTGACCCTCCTGACCACGGCAATGGATGTGAAGACTGTTGCGGGGGGGAAACAGGGGCTTCCCTACGTGGAGGCGATTGCCTTGAGAGGGCTGATTCCTCCGCACCTGCTGCACAAGGTGTGTTATATGTGTTGCTTGCATACTGTGCTCTCTGCTGCATGCTGCTCTGCACATGGCACTCTATGTCTCTTCTCTGCTCTCTCTCCGCCCACCCATCCCACTAGGCCCGCCTGCCGCTCTTTGACGGCACCTTGGACATCATTCACAGCGTTAACACTGTCAAATACCTCACACTCCCATTTCCTCCCCCCTCACACGCTCTCTCAGTGCCTTTCCGGTTACCTCATCCTCTCTCCCCTTATTCGCCTTCCCTCCTTTCCCTTCTCTCCCTGTCTCACCAGGCACGCCTGCCGTTCTTTGATGGCACATTGGACATCATTCACAGCGTCAACAGTGTCAAGTACCTCCCCATGCTAGAGTTTGAAGAGCTCATATTCGAGTGGGACCGCGTGTTACGAGTCGGTGAGTGTGCAACGGTGAGCTTCTATCAGGTGCATGCATAGTATTCTATGTTGCCAGCATCCCCAGGATCGACAGCATCAAGTACCTCCCCATGCTGGTTCAAAGAGCTGACCTCTGAGTGAGACCGGGTGCTGAGAGTCGGTAACTGCGCAACCGCGAGCTTCTACTTTTCTACGTCAACAGCGTGAACAGGTAAAATACCCCCCCATGCTAGAGTTTGAAGAGCTCATATTCGAGTGAGACAACGTGCTGCGAGTCGGTGAGTGTGCAACGGTGAGCTTCTATCAGGTGCATGCATACTATTCTATGTTGCTGTGTCGACAGTGTGAGCAGCGTTAAATACCTCCCCATGCTAGAGTTTGAAGAGCTCATATTCGAGTGAGACAACGTGCTGCGAGTCGGTGAGTGTGCAACGGTGAGCTTCTATCAGGTGCATGCATAGTATTCTATGTTGCTGTGTCGACAGTGTGAGCAGCGTTAAATACCTCCCCATGCTAGAGTTTGAGGAGCTCATCTTTGAGTGGGAGCGCGTGTTACGAGTCGGTGAGAGCGTATCCCTGAGCTGCCTACAAGGTGTGTAAGGTATCTATGTTCCCATTCCCTCAGTGTAATCAGTGTCAACAGTGTCAACAGTGCTGGTATCACAGTGTCGAGTACCTTCCCATGCTCGAGTTTGATGGGTTGAGTTTTTAGTGGGGCCACATGCTGAGAGTTGGTAAGATTTTTTAGGCGCCTCAAAAATCGCCTAAAAAATGAGGCGCCTAAAAAATTGATGGGTTGAGTTTTTAGAGGGGCCACATGCTGAGAGTTGGTAAGTGCTCAGCCAAGCTATCTCTGAGGACTTGTTTCGGGTTTAGGCCTACAATCCCGTTAAGGAAGGACTCCTTCATATGTGTTGCTCAAACTGCTGGCCTACGACCACCGTTCTCCCTGTCGCTCTCTCCCAGGTGGTGTGGTCTGGCTGGAGAGGAGATGATCTATGCTCCTCTAGTTCTCGGGTCGTCTCAAAAGCTGGAGATGTTTTCTATGTTCCTTTGGTCGATATGCTGGTCAATGAAGCCAAGGGGGATCACGTGTACCTGAACCACGTGCTTTCCTCTGTCTCCCGGTCTCTCCCAGGTGGTGTGGTCTGGCTCGAGATGTTTTACGCCCCGCTAGACCAGTTCCCAGACGACACGTATCTTGGAATACAATCGCCTGCGCTGGCGTGTGCTGTCCAAACCAGACCCGGGGTAGCGCAAGGGACCCCATGTGTACCTCAGCCGTATTCTGGGCTTGAATTGTCGTCTTTCCCCTGCCTCCCTACCAAATCCAGGTGGCGTCATCTGGTTGGAAATGTTCTACGCCCCTCTAGACGAGTTCCCAGTGTATGTGGCTCTCCTGAGCCTTCTATCCTACAACCGCCTGCACTGGCGCGTGCTGCCAAAGCCGGACCCGGGGGAGCGCAAGGGGCCCCATGTGTACCTGAACTGCCTTCTGGAGAAACCTGTTAGGAGGGAGGAGGGGTGGCAGGAGGAAGTGAAGAGTGGGGAAGGGGGAGAGGGGAGTAGAGAGGAGAGGGGGAGGTTGGAAGAGAAGAGAGAAGAGGGGGAGATAGAGGGAGAGAAGAGGACTGAGAAGGGTGGGAAGGCGGAATCAGGAAGTAGAGTGGAGGGGGAAGCTAAGGAAGGAAGGAGGAGCGAAGAGGCAGGGAGGGAGGAAGGAAGTACACGAGAGGGGGGGGGAAGGGAGGAAGGGAAGCGAGAGGAGGGGAGCAGAGAGGTGGGGAGAAGGGAGGAAAAAAAGAGAGAAGAGGGGAGCGTAATGGTGGGGGCGAAAGAAGAGGAGGTGAGGGAGGAACCACAGAGAAGAGAGGAGGGTGGAGTGGAGGCAGATGGGAGAGAGGAGGGGAGAGGAGGGTGGAGTGAAGACGCGGGGACGAGCATGGAGAAATTCGCGAGAGAGTGGTACAGGGAGGAAGAGGGAAGCAGGGAGGAGGGGAGTAGCAGAAGTGAGGAAGAGAAAGCCGCCCTTAAGCGCTTAGCAGCGAGGGTGCAAGAGGGGAGGGAGAGGAAGGCATGGTGGCGGTGGTTCGGCTGATGAAAGTTGAAGGAAGGAAGGAACCTCGTGCAGACGCTGCTTCTTGTGTCATGGAAACATGTCAGGGGAGAGGAGGGCGAGAAGGTGTCGGAGGGGAGAGAGAGGAAGACGTGGTGGCGGTGGTTCGGATGATGAGAGTGGGAGGAAGAAGCTGCATGCAAGAGGGGAGAGGAAACATGTCAGGGGAGAGGAGGGCGAGAATGTGCAGGAGGAGAGGGGAGGGAGAGGAAGGCATGGTGGTGGTGGTTTGGCAGATGAGGCTGGGACGCATCAGGGACCCTATATGGTGGAAAGGCAATGCCTTGCAAGAATTCTTGCATACATGTAACATGCTGAAGGCACTCAACGCATCGTTCTTCTGTGCTTGAGACTCCAGTCAGGTGAGAAGGGGCAAAGAAAAGGTGAAGGGAGGACAGAGTGCGGGAGGACAAGGAGTGGTTTAGGCAGCTTTGGTGCGGTGCTTTGAGACTCCTTAGAAAAACAACTTCGCTAGCTGTCTGGTGTTGTGGGAGCATTTTTTCCTGGGATGCCAAAGCCTTGAGGCACTGAGGCTTCTCTTGCGGTCAGTCCCCCGACCTGTTGTGATTTCGAGCATGTGCCAGCCCACTTGGAAGCAGGTGCTTGCTTGTTTGAAAGCATATGACTGTCATTGCCTCTCATGTGCTAAGGCTTGCCGAATGTAGCAATTGGTAGGGATTCGACAGGGATGAGAGAGAGGAAATGCAATACGGAGTTGATCCGTAAGAACGTAGAGTGATTGATAAGGTTATGGCAGTTCGTGAGTTAATTTGTTTCTCGTGGCTTGTGGGCACTGTGCAGGCTATCCATCTCTGGCAAACGCGAAATCAGGAGAATCATGTGGTGGGCGGGAGTCCCATAAATTGCTAGTAATTTGGTGAAGAATGAAGTCCGTTGGTGCAATGAGTGAACCTAGTTTAGTACGGCGCCCGCCAGTGTATTATCTGCTTTACAACCGGGGTTTAATGATTCAAATCAGACCTTCAGTGTGTATTTTACAAACTGTGGGACAGTCTGGCCTTTGGGAACGCGGGGGGGGGGGGGGGGGGGGAGAGAGATTCTTATTGAAGGGTGCAATTGATTATTTATATTTTTAAGCATAAACAGAATCTGCACTTTCTGGTGCTTCGGCCTTGGAGCTGGAAGGCATAACGAGCGACCCAGCAGCGGAGCGACACACACACCGAGCTCTGGTCAGTCAGTGAGCAGTGCATTTTGGTCTAGTACCAGCTTCTACATCGGTGCAGGCCACTATGGCGTGGGTCAATTGCGGATTCTGCGGGGTTTGGAACCAGTGCAATACCAAGCTAGTTTGCGTATCGTGTAACAACGTGCGCAAGGACACCGTTGATAAAGCAGCGCGAGCCGAGAGCCGAGCAGCACAGGCCGAGAGGCGAGTGAAAGATGTGGAAGCAGATGTGGCTACGCTCCGACGGAAAGTCGGCGGGATGCGAGACGCGGCGTTTTGCGATGTGACACTGCAAACATGCGATGGAGAAGCCATTGAAGCACATCGATGCATTCTCGCAGCATGGTAGTATCTTGATCTTTGGTCCTGAGCAACTTTCCTGATGTCCACTTGCGTTCCCGCCATCTTAGATCCCATGGCGATTGTTCTCTTACCGGGTTGCGCGTTTAGTGCTTTTGCAGGTCACCTGTTTTCACGACAATGTTCAGCAGTGGCTTCCTAGAAGAGACGAAGGGCGTCGTTTCAATACCAGATACGGATAGTTCTACAGTAGAGCAGCTTGTTTCGTTTATGTATCGTGGCGAGTTTCATGTAGAGAGTGCAACCATGAAGGTGAGCTGACTGAACTGAACCTTGAGCTTACTTAGCCTGAAGCTATCAATGGCTGCGACGCTGCAGCCTGCTTTCCCTTTTTTGCCACGTAACCCTGCCAACAGCTGTGCTTTTGTCTTCAAGCCCTCCCTGTTTCTGTGGTGCAGGAGATCAAGCTACTCGTGGCAGCAGATAAGTATGAAGTTATGGAGCTGAAGGAGCATCTGGGCTCGAGTCTTTGCAAACACTTGAACGATGAAATCGTGTTTGAGTCATTGAAAGTAGCTGATATGCACGGTGTGCCTCCACTGCGGCAAGCTTCTGCTGACTACATACTCAGCAAAATGGACCGGGCAGCAAGTGCCGTAGTTTTAAAGGTAACTTCAACAGGCACCATTTACCCTAGAAGAAACCCAGTAGAGGGGGTATGTTATTGCGAGTGGATTACTGTGCGTATACCTTTACTTGCGTGCAGGATATGTTGTTTGGAAAAGACATGGAAGGCAAGAAATTGGCAGCTGAGCTATTTGAGAGGGGATGGCTCAACAACAAATGAGATGCACGCCTCAGTACTATACAGGCCAGTTGCAGAGTTGGCCTACATACTAGCTGGCTGGACACATTTGAATTATTTTTGGCAAAGCAGTACCATGCCCTGCTTGTGTCTTTTGATCTACAGTACTGGTATGCTATCCATTGTGCATGTGCCTGTGTGGACTGTTTACAATGGCATCTGGCATGTCATTGCAAGCAACGACCCCAACAAAAATCTCTAAAGCTTGAGGCTCATTGTTAGGTAGTTGTGCTACAGGTCCTTCGTTGCGTGCGTAATGCATAATGCACAGGCTTGCACCGGATTTTGAGGAGAACCCTCGCACTAAAGGGGGACGTATGGCCGCCATTGTACCCATAGTGTTGGTGGCACTCTAGTGGGAGGGAGAAATAGTGGTGTTTCACTTGCAACTTGAAAGTGTGATATGGTGCCACTCTTCCCAAACATGGGAGAGATGTGTGATATTTCCATACCACACCATATCGGCAGGCTAACTAGTAGCGAGCCTGCTTGTGGTAAGGTAGGGTACTCGGACTTTGATTGGCCTACAAACATCGAAGGTTATTGGTCGAGTGCTAGTGACGTGGAATTGCACGCGAATCAGGGGCACTAGGTGGTGGTGGCGACTGTGGAACATGACTCACACGGACCAAAGCCCTGTCTTAGCCAGCGTGGATTTTCGTGTGTCTAGTAACACACAGCTGACACCCAATCACCCGAAAACGTGGTGAGAGTGACCCTTCATTTTCTGAGAAGGTATGACTAGACTCTATCCTGAGTTTTCACTGGATAGATCAGGTTCGTGTCGCCAGCCGCCCCTGATCTTATGGCTCTCGTTGGCTGATCAAAGGTTACCACACTCGCTTCGACCACTCGCCTGATTGGCCAGATGGCCGCGCTCGTGCCGTGAACGCCACATAATTTATCTACTGCTCCGTTCTTCCCCCTCCCTTGCCCCTTACCGCGCCAACTGGAACCAGGATGCGGGTTGTGTGAGCCATGACTGGGCTGGAGGCTGAACCTTCCGCCTGGAACCCAGCTTTCTGCTGGCCGAGCGCACAGGCGGAGGACCGCGGTCCACGTCAGTTCACTCCCCCCAGCTTCCCCAGCCGCCAGGGGTCATTCCCCCCCAGTCCTCGCGCGAACACTCGTGTGGCGCTGCAGCTGCTCCAGTTCCCGCGCTTCTCTTCCGGACTTGCACTCTGGTTGTCCTCCTGCCCTGGCAGTGCTGCTGTGGTTCGAATCGAGCGAGGCTCGATATTGTAGAATGCGCCTCCGCCGCACCCAATTTGCGGAGGTTGTTGGTCAGACAGGCGAAACCTTCCCCCGCCCCTTTCTCGCACCCACCCCAATGTGGCCCGCCCGTTTCCGCCCTCTCCCTCCCCTTCCCCCCCCCTTCCCCCCTCCGAGAAATTTCCCCCATCGTTCCCCTGGTCGTGGATTTTTTCCGACCATGGATTGAACGTCTAATCAATCATAGCTGTGGTGTGGTATATATTGCCCCGCACCTCTCTCCTTCTCCAGTACTGCTAATTATTTCCTAGCCAGCCAAGTACCGATCACCGCACCTATCCTTCGTTCCAGCTTTAGAGCCTACCATTCCCGTTCTTCGTGTCGCGTTCAGTCATCTTCTGTGTACATATCACCTGAGAGGCTTCGCCACTCGATATCGTTTCCAACAGAATCAAACCAGACTCTCCGACAACCGAACACGACCAATCATGGCTCTTACCGCTGGAACGACGACAGCATGCCTGTCAACCGTGCGCGCGCTTAGCAGCGCTACCGCCACGTCAGCCACCACGTCAGGGGCTTCCTACGGCACCAGCTCGCGACAGCTGTACGTGTCGCAGGGCTCGCCTCTCGGGCTGCCACGTGGCGACGCCTCCGTAGTATCCGCGATGATCGGAATGAGGCTAGGATCAGCTCGCACTTTTTCGTCGAACTTCGCTAACTTCGAACAAAGGGGATCGCCGGCGCTTCAGCACTCCATTCGTCGCCGACAAACTCAGTTCCAGGGGCAAAGCCAGCGAGTTCCCCGGAGTTTACGGCGGGAGGTGCGGGCAGCCGTCGCAGACGACAGATCCGCCGGCTCAGCAGAGAAAGCGGAGGATGCCGCCCCGGCAGCTCCTCCCGCGTCTCGAAGCGGCGGCGGCACCATCCTCGGTGCAGTCACGCTCATTATTGGCTCGTCCGTCGGCGCGGGCGTGCTCGCTCTGCCGTCCGAAACTGCCCCTGCGGTAAGAACCGAAGCGGCGATCCAGTACTCCTGGGGTGTGCGACTGAGGGTTGGAGACGGGGGGAGGCGGGATGCGGGGGTGGTTGAGCTGGTGAGGTGGAATGCGATAGAAAGCTGAGTCTCCCTTCTGCCCTGCTGCTAGCTCTATCTCGCTATGTCTTTTGCCTTTGACTAATGCCTCTTTCTTCGTACTCCCCGTTTCTCCGTCCGTTCCTTCTCAGGGTTTTTTCCCCTCGTCAACGGTCCTCATCGGCTGCTGGGCCTTCCTCGTCCTCCAGGCGCTGCTCCTTGCCGAAGTGAACGTCGCGCTCCTCAAGGAGCGATCCGAAAAGAGCAACCCCGCTAACGCGTCGTCGTCCTCCTCCGCAGCCGAGGCTGAGCGAGGCTCGGACGTCCTTTCGTACCGAACCATGGCCGAGGCGACGCTCGGACCGCTGGGCGGCACGATCGCGACCGCGGCGTACGTTTTTTTGTCGTTTACGCTGATGGTGGCATATTTCGCAAAGGGCGGCGAAGTGATGTCGATGGGGACGGACCTGCCCCGTTGGATCGGTGCAACGGGGTTCGCAGTGGTGCTCGGCGGTCTGATCTACGGCGGAAACACGCGCACCGCTGACCTCGTCAACCGCGCTCTGACCGCCGCGCTGCTCGGTATCTTCGCTGCGCTCGTGTGCGGAGGCTCCACGCTGGCCGACTGGGATGAGCTGGCAGTCGCGGATTGGTCCGCCATGTCGTCAACTCTCCCCGTCATCTTCCTCTCGCTCGTCTTCCACGACCTCGTGCCCGTGCTCTGCGCGTACCTGGACGCGGACCTCCCGCGCATCCGCACCGCGCTGCTCGTCGGCAGCTCGGTCCCCCTCGCCATGTTTCTCACCTGGGACGCCATCGTCCTCTCCATCTCGCCTTCCTCCATCGCCGCCGCCGGCGCCGCCGGAGCCGCCGCGGCCGGCGCAACCGCCGGAGACCTTTCCTCGTCCGTCCTGTCCTCCCTTTCCGCAGTCTCCTCGTCCTTCTCCCACCTAGCCGCGACCTTTCCGGTGGCCCTATCGACCGCGCTTTCCACTCCCGCGCTCCCCGCGTCCCTGCTCTCGTTTCCCGCGCAGGACCCCTTTCAGCTGTTCATGCACCAGGCCACGCCGCTCCAATCAGCGGCCGTCCTCGCATTCTCGTTCCTAGCCGTTGCCACGTCATTCCTCGGCTCCTCCCTCGCCCTATCGGAGTTCTACATGGAGCAGATTGGAAACATGGTTTTTGGCGGGAAACCCGCCGAGGCCAAAGCGGAGAATCCGAACCAGGGGCAGCAGGAGGGTGCGATTAACGGTGGTGACATTAAGGAGGCCGGGTTAGGGTTCGTTCGGTCGCATGTGAGGGAGGTTGGGTTCCTCCTAGCCCTCTGCCCGCCGCTGGCGGTGGCGTTAGCCAACCCGGGCGCGTTTGTGGCGGCGAGCAAGGCGGCCGGCGCGTATGGCATGACCGTTCTTTACGGGATCCTGCCTCCCCTCATGTTCTACGTGCATCACAAGCAGCAGGCGGAGAAAGAAGCCAAGGCGTCTGATTCGGCAGGAGGTTCGATTTGGGTGCAGCCAGGTGGCAGCTTCGCGTTGGCCAGCTTGGGTGGCCTATCGTGCGCGGTGATTGCGGGTCAGGCAATGATTGACGCATCTCTGCTCTCCCCGAGCTCGATCGCTTCTCAGCCATCGATTATCTTGGCTCAAGGCGATATCGCCTCAATGAACGGTGATCGTGAGGCCTCGGCTGATATCCCTTCTAGAAGCCAACTCACTATGGCGACAATCCGAAGCCCTGTCGCCACTGGGACCATCGAACCTCCCCTGGTTTACGCCAGTCAATCCCTTGCTGCCAGCTGCCTGACCGCCCCTCCCACCTCAGATTTCCAGCACGAGGCTTTCTTGGACCTTCGCGAATCTGCGTCGACGAACCCTTTGCTGGCGCCGTTACCCGTTTCGCACACTACGCCATGCCTGAAGTTCACCAAGGGGAATCTCGAGGTGTTCGATTCGGCACAGGAAACCCTGATAGTGGACATTTAGGGTTAAGTGCGAGAGGCGGGTGCACAACTGCCTTGTAAGAGGCGTTGTGAAAGGCTGCTGCTGTGCTTGTACAGGCGTAGGATGTGAGCTTTTAGGGGTTAGCATTGCAGTGCTCTTATAGAAACCCATTGAATGCATGTACATAATCCATTTCATGATAATTTCATGTTTCTTCTAGATGCTTCAGAGAAGGACTGCAATCCGAGCAACATAAGTCAATCAAGTTAAATTAAATACATACTTAGCAAACCTTGTGACAAGCACCTACTAAATCACCCGTCTAAAAAAAATACTGAACTTGCGAAATGCCTCTATTACCAACAAAACTTGCAAGCAGGGCATAAAATAAGGGAGAGGAGAAGAGACGCACTAAAAGCTGCAACATGATGACATGTGCTGTATCATATCTCAACCACACTCGTTTCGTCCAGCAGAGGTTGACACAGATCTGACGTGTCAGGAGCAGATTGGCTGGCATACACCAAATGGGGGTTGACCGCATGGCCCCTGGAAGCAACAGCAGCAGGACTCGTAACTACTGCTGCAGCAACAGTGCACAAATTGCTGCTGTTGCTGCTGCTGCTGCTGATGCTCTCGTCGTTGTCGCCGCTGCTATCCCCGAGAGAGTCACACTGCGCGCTGCTATCTGGTAGCGAGTCGCTCTGTGCGAGGACGATCGAGCCTGCTTCCAAGGTTGACGGAGAAGAGAAGAAAGAGGCGTCCAGCACAGCCTGCCCTGCGATCACGGAGAAGGCGCATGCTCCCATGCTCGCCAGGGCGAAGCTTCCTCCGGGCTCCAGCCACCGGTGGTGCTTGGAGCAGTCGCGTGTTGTAGGATCACACGCCAGTGCCTCCTGTTTGTGGTGAGCGGAGAACATTGGGGAGGGGGAATGGAGGCGAACGAAGGGGCGGGGATGGGGAATGGAGGTGGCATGCAGCCAGGTTGGATTTCAAAGCTGGCGAAGAGAAGAAAGAGGCGTCCAGCACAGCCTGGCCTGCGATCACAGAGAAGGCGCATGCCCCCATGCCCGCCAGAGCGAAACTCCCACCCGGCTCCAGCCACCGTTGGTGCTTGGAACAGTCCCGTGTTGTGGGATCACACGCCAGTGCCTCCTGCGAGTTGGGGTTGGGTGCGGTTGGGTTGGGTGGGGTTGGGTGGGGTTGGGTGGGGTTGGGTGGGGTTAGGTGGGGTTCGTGGGATGTAAAACGTGAGCCAAGGCTCCAGCCACCGTTGGCGCTTGGAACAGTCCGGTGTTGTGGGATCACACACCAATGCCTCCTGCAAGTTGGGGTTAGGGTTGGGTGGGGTTGGATGGGGTTGGATGGGGTTGGAAGGGTGTAAAACGTGAGCCAAGGCTCCAGCCACCGGTGGCGCTTGGAGCAATCTTGTGTTGTGGGATCACATGCCAGAGCCTCCTGTTTGCGGTGAGCGTTGGGGGGAGTGTGCAGGGGAGGGGGGATGCGGTCAGGTTAGTCTTCAAAGCTCCCTCCTGGCTCCAGCCACCGGTGGTGCTTGGAGCAGTCGTGTGTTGTGGGATCACATGCTAGTGCCTCCTGTTTGCGGTGCGCGTAGAACATTGAGAGAAAGAAGGGGGCGGGGATGGGGAGTGGAGGTGGACAGAGAGCCAGAGAGCCAGCAGGAACCCAACCTGAATATCCTCACACTCAGGTGTACTTTGAGCCGACTCAAAATACACCTGAATATCCTTGCACTCATTCAAACTGACCTGCTTATGGTGTGCGTAGAACATGAGCGGCGGCATGATGCCGTAAAGCACTGTCATGCTGTAAGCGCCGGCTACTTTACTCGCCGCCACAAACGCGCCTGGGTTCGCCAGAGCCACCAGCAGCGGCGGGCAGAGGGCCAGAGAGCCAGCAGGAACCCCACCTGAATATCCTCAGACTCACCTGCTTATGGTGTGCGTAGAACATGAGCGGCGGCATGATTCCGTACAGCACCGTCATGCCGTATGCGCCGGCAGCTTTACTCGCCGCCACAAACGCCCCCGGGTTCGCCAGAGCCACCAGCAGCGGCGGGCAGAGGGCCAGCAGGAACCCCGCCTCCCTCACATGCGACCGCACCCAGTCCAACCCGGTGATTAGGGGAGAAGATGTGTGGCCCGTGGTGCCAATGCCGCCAGTGGTGTCAGTGACGCCAGCACCTCCCCTATCATCGCTACAGTCATCCTCCTTATAAGCAGCTTCACTTCTGTTGAGCACCAGCAGACCCAGCTGCTCCATATAAAACTCAGCTAGGGCTAGAGACGTGCCGAGAAACGAGGTAGCCACGGCTAAGAAGGAGAAGGTGAGAACTATGGAGGATTGGAGGGGGGTACCTTGGAGGAGGAGGAGGCTGAGGGGGTCCTGGAAGGGCGAGGAGAGGAGGGAGTGAGGGAGTGAGTGAGGGAGGGGGGGAGTGGAGAGGGCGGTTGAGAGGGAGGAGGGGAGGGAGGAGGCGAGGTGGGAGAGGGAGGTGGAGAGAGACGAGAGCAAGGAGGAGAGGGAGGAGGAGAAAGTAGTAGCAGCAGCACCAGCAGCAGTGGCAGAAGTGAGAGTGGAAGGAGAGATGGAGAGTGAAATTCCATCCCACACTAGAAACATGGACAGGGGAGCAGCACTCCCCATCACGATTGCCGCCCGAATCTTTCCCAGATTCGCGTCTAGATACGTGCAGATCACGGGAATCAAATCGTGGAAGACCAGCGCGAGAAAGATCACGGGCAGAGTGGTCGGCATTTCCGACCAATCAGCAACTGCCAGCTCATCCCAGTCCGCGATGGCCGCCCCTCCACACACCAGCAGGGTAAATATCCCCAGCAAACCTGCTGTCAATACCCGGTTTATTATATCAGCTGTTCTGGTGCTGCCACTGTAGATAAAACCTCCCAGCACCGCAAAGAACCCCACTGCACCCACCCAGTTGGGTAGGCCAGTGCCAAAAGCTAATACTTCCCCTCCTTTAGCGAAATATGCGATTATAAGGGTGAATGATAGAAACACGTATGCTAGTGTAGCTACAGTGCCGCCCACCGGACCTAGCGTTGCCTCGGCCATGGTTCGGTAGGACAGGACGTCCGAGCCTCGCTCAGGCTCGGAATCCGAAGCAACAGCTCCGGAGCTACTGCTGCTGCTGCTGGTGCCGCCGCTACTGCTGCTGCTGCTGCTGCTGCTACTAGCGGTGGTGACAGCACTACTACCAGCAGCCGACCGTTCCTTGAGCAAAGCTACGTTGACTTCGGCTAGCAGTAAGGCCTCGAGGCACAGGAAGGCCCAACAGGCTATTAGCACGAACGACGAGGGGAAAACACCCTGAGAAAACACATTGGGGGAGGGGGGAGGGGGGGGCGGGGAATAACGCGTGTGAGCGTGCCTGCAAAAGTAAATGTTTCGTTAGTGTCAACTCCGTGTTAGGAATCAGGACGCACATGAACCTTATAACGCATCAGATAAAGCTAGAGAACCAGCAAGAGCTCGATCTCTCCCTTTCCTCCGCAACTTCCTCCCACCGCTCCCCTCCCTTCTCTCCCCTCCTCCCCCCCCTCTCTCCCCTCCCCCCTCTCCCCTCCCCCCTCTCCCCTCCCCCCTCGCCCCTCCCCCCTCGCCCCTCCCCCCTCGCCCCTCCCCCCTCCCCCCCGCAACCCTGCTCTGTGCCCCACCCCCCAAAAACCCCCCGTTATAGTCTCACCGCGGGAGCAGTTTCCGAAGGCAGCGCGAGCACGCCCGCGCCGACGGAGGTGCCTATAATGAGCGCCACGGCACCGAGAATCGTGCCGCCCCCGCTTCTAGAACTCGAGGCTGCTTCGTTAGCAGGTGGAACCACCGCCGCGTTACAAGCAGCTCCGTTTGCTGGTGTGTCCGAATGTGAATCTACCGAAGGCTGACTAAGACCACCGTCGTTCTTATCGAAGCCGACGGGTACTATCACAACTCTCCCGGTTTCGTTAGTATCACCTGGCTCCTCCCCGCGCTCCCCTGCCCCAGACCCACCCGTCTCGTCACGAGCACACATCGCCACGTGTCTGCCCCAGCGCGTCGTCCGCCGCGATTCGCGGCGCAAATACCAAGTTTGGCTGCCTCGGGATTCTCCAAGCGCCGCACGAGCCATCGGAAACCTCAATGCCGTATTCCCCGCCGCATTCCCCGCCGTATTCCCCGCGGGCGCGACGTCGTCGCCACGTGGCAGGCTCAGCGACAAGCTGGGCGACAGTCGCAGCTCCGGCGTGGTGTCGCAAACGCATCCCGGCGTCGTTCGCAGCAGTCGCAGCGAGCCGTCGACTCGGCATCGGCTGCCGGCGCTCTTCACGATCCCCTGCCGCGGCGCAACCTGAGCTTCTGCGGCTGACGAAGACCGCAACCCTTCGACCCCGCATCGGCTGC
Source organism: Closterium sp. NIES-67 (assembly GCA_027943415.1). Classification (NCBI taxonomy): domain Eukaryota; kingdom Viridiplantae; phylum Streptophyta; class Zygnematophyceae; order Desmidiales; family Closteriaceae; genus Closterium; species Closterium sp. NIES-67. The sequence goes on along the minus strand of BQMB01001723.1, from coordinate 27,393 downwards.
CGGTGGTCGGCCGCACTGAGTGAGCCATCGCAGAGCCCGCCTTTCCTAATGAGTCATTGGCTCGCCATCGGCTGCCGGCGCTTTTCACGATCCCCTGCCGCGGCGCATCCCAGCGAGCTCCCACCGGGGTTACGGTGGGCAACCGCACTGAGTGCGCCATCGCGGCGTTTTCTAACGACTCGACTCAAAAGTCACCTCGTTACGAAGCCTTGCGCGGAGCTAGCACTAGTAGGCGATTCGAGTTGTCTTCGCACAGCTTCGCACACCTGGCCTCGGGAGTCGACTGGAGTCAGCTAGCGCGAAAGCTGATCCACGCGCGAGAGCTGCGAATCTCGAAGGGCGCGTGCCACGTGCAGAGGAGGGCCTCAGCTAACCAGGCTCCAAACGGGGAAGTCTTCTCACACGAGTCCTTGCGCGCATCTAGTAGGCGATGGAGTAGGCTTCGCACAGCTTCGCACACCAGGCCACGGGAGTCGACTAAAGCCAGCGAGCTGCGCGACAGCTGAGAGAGCTGCGAATTTCTAAGGGCGAGAGCAACGTGCAGAAGAGTGGGGGTCTCAGCTTCGTAAGAGGAAATTGTGCCACGATGAGTAAGGAAAGGAAACTCAAAAGTTTGGAAAGGAGTGCTGGGGGATGGACGAGAGCGGGAGTGGAGGGACGCACGTATTGCAGCCTCGCCGTCATTACCTCGACGAAACCGTACCCAAACTTTCTTGATCTCAAGATAAATTCTAAATATATTTAATTACCGTACTCAACCGTTTTCAAGTGAACTTGTAGACCTATAGAAGCCTTTGGTTGACGGGGGTTGCGGCAGTCAGCGAAACGAGATGGCGGGAGCGCGGCGGCGGCTGACGACGAGCGAACGAACCAGCGGGAAGGGACTAGCCGGGAAGGATTTAGCGAATCAGCGACCTCGAAGCGGCGTGTCGACCAGAGCACAAGGGCCAAATGTTGCTGACAGGGACACTCGAAATCGGATCAATTACGATCAGTTTCAGCACGAGCTCCTGCCCCAAACGAGAAACCCATTGGCAGAGCTTCGCATGGGTAACCATTGAAGGGTAAGCAACTCCCACGTTCCCGCAGAGATGCACGCGCAGACACGAGTTTCCACGTCATGACCAGCTACAGAAAATCACGCTTCAACAATTCCACGGCTCTCCATCCGATAAAGCTGGCCTACTCAGCACGCGAGCAGATCTGAAATATCCATGTCAGGCTGCCGTGGCAGGACGCGAAGGACGCTCACGGCTCTCACGAGAGCTTATTTTGCCCACGTTGCACTATGATACTTTAGTTTAGTTTTGAAATATTTACTGGAGGACTAGACCTTCGTCCTTCGGGACATCCGTTAAAATTGGAACGATACAGAGAAGATTAGCATGGCCCCTGCGCAAGGATGACACGCACAAGTCGAGAAATGGTCCAAATTTTTTGGCAACCTGGCACCCCGGCTCACTCTCGTGGCCCTCCCTCCTTTTCCCTTCGTTTCTGGAACAAAATCAGCAGTTTGTTCCCCCCCAAACATGTGCATTTTTCTCCAGTCCAATCCGTTTGCTTCTCTATTCATGCCCACACCATTGATGTATGTTTCAGAACGTGGCAAGAAAATTCCAGAACATAGGAAGCACTCTGTTTGAAAGCAACAAACCGTCAAACTTGTAAGACAGAACAAGCTTGGTAGAAGGCTGAAGCAAACGCAAATCAGTAGGAACAGTATTGCTTGCTTCATGGCACAGGGGGTACAGTAGATAAAATTCTTTCTACACGTCTTCTCGTTTCGTGGCCATTGCCAGGTAGTGTGAAACACCCATACAACACAACAACAGCACCCGCGACCAATTCCTTGTCGATCCTCCAACCATCACTCATCGAGCCTTCTGCTGCCTCTGTCCTCTCCTCACCTTGCTTGCTGGGACGCTGCAGCTACTGCCATCGCTGTTGCTGCTGCTGCAACTGAAACTACCATGCTATTTCTGGTCACTCATCGATCCTCTGCCTTTGTCTAGGGGGGCTTCTGCCGCCTCTGTCCTCTCCTCGCTTGCTGGGATGCTGCAGCCACTGCCATCACTGCTGCTGCTGCTGCTGCTGCTGCTGCCGCAGCTGCAACTGCCGTGCCAGTTCTCATCACTCATCGATCCTCTGCCTTCGTCTAGGGGGGCTTCTATCCCCTCTGTCCTCCCCTCGCCTCGCTTGCTGGGACGCTGCAGCCACTGCCATTGCTGCTGCTGCTGCAGCTGCCGCTGCAGCAGCAGCTGCTGTTGGTGTGGGTGCTGTGGCTGCTGCTCCGCCCCTCCCCCCACCACCACCCCCTCCTCTTCCTCCACTTGCTCCTCTCCCCTCTCCACCCCTCCCTCTTCCTCCTAACCCCACTCTACCCCCTCTTCCACCTCTCCCTCCCCTCATCCCTCCCCCTTCCGCCCTGAAAAATTCGTCCCTCCCCATACCCCTCCCTTCGCCTCCCCCCCCGCCTCTGCCTCCCCCTCTTCCTCCCCCTCGACCCTCCCTTCCCATTCCCCCTCCTACATGCCCCGGATCTTCTACCGGACCTCCCTGCCACCGAACCTGCGGTGGAGGCATGGGTTCGTTCAGGCCAGCTGCCATGCCTCGGGAGGGAGGCTCGGAGAAACCGTGCCTCTCCTCACCACCACGCTCGAAGAATTCCTGTCTTCCCAAGCCTGGAGGCCCGGAAAAGCCTTGCCTTCCCGGACCTGACGGCTCGGAGAATCCCTGCCTTCCCGGACCAGACGGCTTGGGAAAGTGAGGGGGAGGGTTGTAGTTGGGGTTGTGTCGTGGAGGTGGTATGTGGGGGAGGTTGTGCTGCTCGTGCTGCCCAGGAAACTGAGGGCGAGAGGAGGGAGGAGGGTGGTCTTGAAACGACTGCCTATCAGGCATGCCATGATGGGCGGAAGGTGCCATGGGGGGGCCGGAAGGATTATGACTGGGATGGTTGGGAGGGAAGGAGAGGCGGTGAGAGAGGGGGTGGGAGGGAGGGTGCGAGGGAGGATGGGAAGGAGGGTGAGAGGGAGGGTGGGAGGAGGAGAGGGGGGGAGGAAGGGATGAGAATTGCGGGGCTGTGTGTGGGAAAGGGGGGTCATGGAGGGGTGGCATGGGATGGGGCGGAAGGGAGCCCTCGCGAGACGGCTCAGGCACGGAGTGTTGAAAGTGTGGTGGTGGTGATGGTTGGTTGCGAGCGGCAGCAGTGTGTGGGTTATGGGGGTTGTGGGAGGGATGGGGTGCGGTTCTAGGGGATGGATCTGGGTGCTGCTGGAAGCGTGGTGGCGGTGGTGATGCTTGGGTGCGAGGGTGGGGGGAGGGGGAGGGCGAGGGGCGCTGATTCCCCAGGCGGCCTTGGGGGGCATGGGGGGGTTGTGGGGGGGATGGGGGGGATGGGGGCCGTGGGGTGTGGATAGAGGGGAAGGGTGTGGGGGATGGGGGGATGGGTGTGGGAGCATGTGCGGCGGAGGGTGAGGGGATGGGTGAGGGGACGGGTGCGGTGGGCCTTGGGGAGGGGGGTGGGGTGGGGCGTGGGGAGAATGAGTTGGGGGACCGTGGGGGGGACCATGAGGTCCGGAGTGAGGTCCGGCATGTGGTCCGGCGTAAGGTCCGGCGTGAGGTCCGGCGTGTGGTCCGGAATGTGGTCCGGCAGAGACGGACTGCCAGTCAGCGTCGGGAAAGGCAGCAGTTAGCTGTTGGAAGAAGATGCGGAGAAAGTGATGCAGCTCCAGTGATAACTGCAACATAAAAAAGCAGTTAAAAAAGCAAGGGGAGAGGGAGCACAAGGAGGAGGGGGAGAGGGAGCACAAGGAGGAGGGGGAGAGGGAGAACAGAGGAGGGAATGAGGGAACAAGGGGCAGCAACGGGAAATGCAGCGGTGAGCTGTTGGAAGAAGATGCGGAGAAAGTGATGCAGCTCCGCTGATAACTGCGTGCAGTGAACACGAAGGAAGGAGAGAAATGGGAGGGAGGAGAGAGATGGGAGGGAGGAGAGAGATAGCAGGGAGGTAGAGAGGGAGAGGAGGAGAGATGAGGGGGATGATCGGACGGCAGCAGCTAGCTGTTGGAAGAAGATGCGGAGAAAGTGATGCAGCTCCGCTGATAACTGCAACGTAGCGACCAATGCAGAAAATACAAAAGAGGGAGGGAAGGGAGGGAGAAACGTGAAGGTGGGGAGGTGAGGCTGGAAGGCAGCGGCTGGCTGGTTGAAGAAGATGGGGAGGAAATGAGAGAGCTCTACTGAGAGCTGGGGTACACGTGCAGGTGAAACAAAAGAGAGGGGTCAGAGGAGAGGGTTGGCGAACGAGAGAGGGGAGATCGGAAGGCAGCGGCTGGCTGGTGGAAGAAGATGGGGAGCAGATGAGAGCGTTGCAGTGAGAGGTGGGGTGTGGGAAACTGCACTCCCAAGCGGTCCTTTGCATTCAAGCTCCACTCTCTTTCTCTCCTCACCTCTCTCAAGGGGTGCTTAGATTGCTGAAACCTGGGTGCACGCTAGGCAAGCAAGGCAGGTACAAGCAAGGCAGGTACAAGCAAGGCAGGTACAAGCAAGGCAAGCGTCGGTACTTTGGGTTCCGAGCTCCACTCTACTTCTCTTCTCATGTCCCTGGTGCCTTTATGCCATTGCAAGCACCCCTCCACAACCCTCCGCACATCCCCAAACACCTGCACCACCCGACTGATACCCCCACGAAAACAATCTCGCCCTTACATTGACTGCACCTTGCTATGTTCAGGGGCTCGCAGGTGGATCGGCGTGGGAAAGGGGGCCTGGTTTCCTCCTGGGATCTCCTTAAAGCCCCAAAAAAAAAAAAAAAACCTTGCTATGTTGAGCAGACCCCCCCCCCCCTTCCCCCCCTACCCCCCCTCCTCCTTCCCCCCACCCCTCCCCCCCCCCCTTCTCACCTCTCTGGTGCCCTTGTGCCAGCGCAAGTACCCCTCCACAACCCTCCGCACATCTTCAAACACCTGCACCACCGACTGGTAACCCCCCGAAAACAACCTTTCCTCCACCCCCCCCATCATCATCCCCATCCCCTCCATCTCCCCTCCTCCCCTCCCTCCTCCTGCTCCTCCCCCTCCTCTCCCTCCTCCCCCCCTTCCTCCCGCCCCTCCTGGCCCCCCACTCCTCCCGCCGTCTCTAGTTGTTGCTGAGCTGTCTTGCAGGTATTCGCCGATCCTCTGGCCTCTGCTATCTAGGGAGGCGTTGAACTGCATGAGCATGTCGGCGCATTTCCGAACCACAGGTCCGGCCGGAGGTCCAGCAGCAGGTGGAGGCCCGGGGCGAGGAGGTCCAGCGGAATGCATAGGTCCAGTGGAATGCATAGGTCCCCCAGAGTGCATAGCTCCGGTAGGAGGTCCGGGGGGGAGAGGGTGGCCAGAAGAATGCCTTGGTCCGGTGGGATGCACAGGTCCGGCCGAACCAGAAATAGGTCCGGAGGATGGAGCAGGCAGGGAAGAAGGGTGAGAGGAAGTGGGAGCGTGAAAGGGATGCTGATGTGGTAGAGGTGGGGGAGGAGGATGAGGAACCCCCATTCCTGGACCCCCCAACCCTGAATGTGATCCAGAGCCTGCTGCCGAACCTGTGGCTTCTACCTGCCGTTTCATCCCCCTTCCTTCCTCCCTCATCCCTCCTCCCCCACCCCTCATCCCCCCTCCATCCCCCATGCCTGAGCCGGCATGTGATGCTGCTGGTGTGGAGAATCTACCTCCTCCACCATCTGTCCCCCCTTCCGAACTTGACCTGAAGCCCGGAGGGCCGCCGAACCTGTCTTCCCGAACCTCGTTCCCACCGGACCTGTCTCCCCACTCCTCACCCTCACCGAACCTCTCAGGCCGAACCTCACTGACTCCAAACCTGTCTCTCTCTTCTCTCCTTTGGAATCCCGTTGGTGGTGAAACCCCCCTTCCACCGACCTCTCCCCCTCTTCCCCCTCCTCTCCCCTCGAGCCTCTCTCTGCCACTTTGCCCTCCTCTCCCCATTCCCTCCCTTCCTCCCCCTCTCCCTCTTCCCCTCCCTTCCCTCCCTCCGTCCCTCCCCCTTCCTCTTCCTCTGCCTTCACCACTTCCCACCGCACTCAACCGCACTGCACTCTCTGGCGGTGGCCCTGGCGGCGGGGGTGGAGGCGGCAGGAACCGAGGAGACCCGACACCAGAACCAGATCCCGGGCTCCTCAAATCAAGGAGGCCAAAACTAGAGCCGGAAACGTCAGTCGTAGCGCGAGACAAGAGGCCCAGTGGTGGTGGTGGTGGAGGTGGTGGTAGTGGTAGAGATTGCGATGATGGCAGACCAAACCTGTCACTCCCACTTCTGTGACTGGAATCCGTTTCTCCCTCTCTACCCATTACTTTCTCCTCCTGCACCTTCCAAACCCATTTTCGGCCTCCACCATCCGATGGTCGCTCACTCTCTCCCCCTCTTTCCTCTCTTATCCCCTGCCTGTTCTCTCCTCTCCTGTCAATGCTTCTCTGACCCCCATGCCTTCTGCTCCTCTCCTTCATCTCCCCTTCCTCCCCCCTCTCCCCTTCTTCCATTCCCCCCTCCCGTCCCTCCTGTCTGGCCCATCCCCCTCTGTCCTCTCCCTCCTCCCACTCACCCCCCCCACCGCCTTCCCACTCCCCTTCCTCCGCCTCCCCTTCCTCCACCTCCCCACCTCTCTCACTCTGCCCCGTCCACACTCCCCCTTCGAACTTTCTTGTTTCTCCCCCCTCACCTCCTCTTCTCTCTCCCCCCTCACTTTCTCTCCTCCCTCCTAATCCCTCACCCCGCCGGCGCTCCTTGTACAGAGCGTCTTTAACTACCTCCATGGGAGAAGCTATAGCCACCCGCCCTCTATCACCCTCCTTCCCTCCTCTCTCCTCCTCCACCTTCTCCCGTCCCTCCCCCTCTCGCCTTAGCACGCCCTCCTTTTCTCCTCTCCCCCTCCCCTCCTCCCGTCCCTCCCCCTCTCGCCTTAGCACGCCCTCCTTTTCTCCTCTCCCCCTCCCCTCCTCCCGTCCCTCCCCCTCTCGCCTTAGCACGCCCTCCTTTTCTCCTCTCCCCCTCCCCTCCTCCCGTCCCTCCCCTCGTCCCTTCGAGTCTTGTCTTGGAAAGAACTCATCACTCCTCCGTGTCCTCCCTTCCACTCCCTCTCCTCCCCTTTCTTGCTTCCTTTCCCCTCCCCTTTCTTGCTCCTCATGCTTCTCCCCTTCTCCCCCTCTTCTCCTGCGTTCTACACTACCTCCCACCCCCCCCTCTTCCCTGCTCTTTTCTCTCTCACTCCACCGCCCTTTCCCATCTCTGTTCCCCTCACCACTAACTCGCCCTCCCTTCTCCTCCCTTTGCTCGCTCTCCCTCCTCTCCCTTCCTCTGCTTCTCTCTCTTCCTCTCTCCCTTCCCCTTTCCAAGTGCCCCTCATCCCCTCGTCTCTCACTCTCTCTCCCACGAACATCACCGCTTCTGTCTCTTCTGTCTCCCCGATTCTCCGGCATATCCCTCTCTTTTTCCCGGCCAGTTGTGCGATCCTGCCTTTCCCTCACCGCCTCTCTCTCCCTTTCCCTCTCACTCTTCCTCCTCTCTTCCTCCTCACCCTCCCTTCTCCTCTCGCTCTCACTTCCTCTCGCCCTTTCCCTCTCTCTCTGTTCATCCCTCTCCTTCTCCCGCGCCCTCTCCTCTTCCCTACTATCCCACTCCCTCTCCCGCTCTCTCTCCCGCTCTCTCTCCCTTTCCTTCTCCCTGCCTCTAATATCATTCTCCTTCCTCCTCTCCTCGCTCCTTCCACGTGTTTCTAACACTCTCTTCCCATCCGCCATCACACCATCATCACCCTCACTAGCCCTGCCACTCTCCCGGCCAATCTCCCGGCCACTCTCCCGGCCACTCTCCCGGCCACTCTCCCGGCCACTCTCCCTGCCCCGATCTCTCTTCCCATGCTCAGTACTCAACCCTACTTCGTACGCAATCTCCTTACTTGACCCTATGCCAACACCCTCCATCTCCACCACTCTCCCTCTCTCTTCCCTATCCCCTACCTCCTCCCCCTTCTCCACTTGTACCCCTTGTCCACCTCTTCCCACAACTTCCTCCGGTCTCTCTACCCTCTCTTTAACAGCTGGCTCTTCGCCATACCCTCGTGCCTCTCTCGCATGAATCTCCACCGGTGTTTCCTCTTTATTGCCCTTCACGCCCTCGAGCCTCCTCTGCCCTTCCTGCTCTGCCCCACCCTCCCTCCTCTCGTCAAACCCTCCCGCGTGCTTCTCTTCCCTCTCCTCTTCGTCGTGCCCCAATCCCTGCTGCTCCCAGCCACATCCTGACATCTGAGTCGACTCAGAAGTCATCCCACGCTTCTCCTGCCTCTCCTCTGCTCCGTGCTTGAATCCCTCCCGCTCCCAGCCATATCCACCCCTACCCTCGCCACCCTCCAACCCTTCCTTAACAGACACAACGCCTGGTCTGATCTCCAGGGTTTTTTCACTCGCTCCCCTATCTTCCTCGTCCTCCTTTTTGAGTCGACTCAAAATGCACCTATCTTCCTCGTCCTCCTTTCCTTCTTCAACCACCCCCAATCCATCCTTTGCTGCCTCCTCCCTTCCCACTTCCTCCTCCTCCTCCTCCTCCTCCTCCTCCTCCTCCTCCTCCTCCTCCTCCCCATGCCCCCTCTCTTGCATCTCCACTTCTCCATACTCCCCTATTCCTTCACCATCCCCCACCGTACCACCATCCCCCACCGTACCACCATCCCCCACCGTACCACCATCCCCCACCGTACCACCATCCCCCCTCCTCTCACCAGCAGCAGCAGCAAGAGCGCCAAACCCTTCTCCCAAAACTCCCCTCTCCAACTCATCTTCTCCTTTCCTTGACTTCATCCCTGCAACCTCCTTCCTCCACCCAGCTTCCCTTTCTGACCTCTCCCTGCTGCTATCACCACCACCACCATCACCACCACCACCAATGCTGCTGCTACTGCTAGTGCTGTCACTGCTGCCGCCGCTGCTGCTGCTGCTGCTGCTGTTGGTACCCTTTTTGCCAGGGTCACTTGGCCCCTTCTCACTGTCGCTGCTACTCCTGCTACTGCTTCCACTGCTGCTGCTGCTGCTGCTGCTGCTGCCCCCGTTGGTAGAAACCCCACTTTTTTTCGACCGTTTCAGCAAACCTTCGCCTGCCTCTGCTTCATTCATTTCGGCAGTTTCCTCTGCTTTCGCTGCTTTCGCTTCTTCCACTACTTTTTCCACCGCCTTCCTCTGTGGCTGCTGCCGCTGCCGCTGCTGCTGGATTTCCCTCTTCCCCCCTCTCTCATCCTCCTCTCTCCTCTCGTCCTCCTCTCTCCTCTCATCCTCCTCTCTCCTCTCGTCCTCCACCCTCTCCTCTTTCTGTGTCACAACAGGCAGACGCAGCCGGCCCAACCCTACCTTTGAGGGGGCTACTTGTTCTGCTCCCATTATCTTCTCTCCCTCCTCTCTCCTCGTCCTCTCTCCCCCTGCTTCCCTTTCACGACGCATTCGCTGGTCCGAACGGCTCCTGCTCCTCCTCACCCCCCAACCGGCACTTACCAAAGCGTCATGCTTCTTTTTCTTCCGAATCCCAACTATCCTTCCTGGCAGCAAAATCCTCCTCCTCTTCTTCTCACCACCCTCCCCTTCCACACCCCCTGGCCCCTCCTCCTCAATTGGTCCTTTGTCTTGGCCCCCCTCTCCCCCTCGTTCTGCCCGTCTCCCCCCCTCTTCTAGCACCTCTACTCCTCCCTCTCCTCCCTCTCCTCCCTCTCCTCCCTCTCCTTCCTCTCCACCTCCCTTCCCTCCTTGCTCTGCAAGCTCTAAAGTACCTCCCCTTTCCCCTCCCCTTTCCTCTCCCCTTTCCTCTCCCCCTTTCTCTCCCCCACCCGGCATCTCCTTCATGCTCCCCTTTCTCTGCCCACTCTTACCTCCCACTCCTCCCACCCCTTCCAGTTCACCCCCCTCCTGTCCCTCCCCTCCCTCCTTCCTCTCTGCTCCCTCTCCTCCCTCCCCTTCCTTCACACCTGCCTCTACAACCACCCCCAGCTTCCTCTTCCGTCCTCTCTTTCTCCCCGAACCACCACCCGCACTTGCAGGATGCAAGGGGGCCGAAGGGAGCGAAGGGGATGGGGCAGGAGAAGGGATAGCGGCAGGGGAAGGGGAAGGTGAAGGTAACGCTGAAGGGAAGGCAGACGAGCCAAGAGCACACTTTTCCTTATCCACCGCAGTGGCGCATCTTCCCTCGCTGGTCCCTCCCTCTTCCTTCACTCCTCCTTTGCCCTGCACTTGAGCCGTCTTCTTCCCTTGAGTCGACTCAAAAGCATATTCGGCCTGCACTTGAGCCATCTTCTTCCCCTTCCCTCGCTGCTCATGCCTCACGCTATCGTACCCCTCCTCGCTCTTCTTCCTTCTCTCCTCGTTACCCTCCTCCCCTTCCTTCCCCCCTTCCTCCCTCCTCTCCCCCCCCTTCCCCCCCTCAACTAGGCTTGCCATACTCCTCTGCTTCCTCGCCCTAGGACTTGGCAGTACCACACCAGACCCTTTAGAAGCCAACTCAATATTAGGCTCGCTCTTAGACTCGTTATAAGTCTCGTTCTCGCTTTGCTGCTCCCATTTACCAGCTACCATCTGCGGAATCCGGAAGAGGCCTACCTTTATCCCCTCCCTGCCCCGTCCCTCCTCCCCTCCCGCCAACCCCTTCCCTGGCACATGTGACTCTTGAGCTAACCCCTTCCCTGGCACATGTGACTTTTGAGCTAACCCCTTCCCTGGCACATGTGACTTTTGAGCTAACCCCTTCCCTGGCACATGTGACTTATGAGCTAACCCCTTCCCTGGCACATGTGACTTATGCGCCAACCCCTTCTCGTCCTGCTCCTCCCATCCTCCCTTTACCACCACTTCCGCCTTCCCTTCTCTACCGCTTACCACACCCGGCTGCATAGCCGCTTCACTTTTGCCCCTTTTCTCAATCTCGACCTCCACCCCCTTATCCCCCCTTCTCTTCCTCTCAGCCTTCTCTTTGCGCCCCGCCGTCTCCTTCTCCTTCCCCTGCCACAACCCATCATCGTTTTCGGTGCCACTGCTTTCCTTTGCTGCCTGCCTGTCACCTCTCTCCCTTTCTGCTTCCCTCTCCCCCCTCTCCCCCCTCTCCTTCCTCTCCTTCCCCTCCCTCCTCTCCTTCGACTCCTTCCCCTCCTTCCTCTCCTTCCTCTCCTTCCCCTCCTCTCCTACACCTATAGTTTCCACCTCTCTCTCTCCTTCCCTCCTCTCACTCTCCACTCCCTTCCCAAGACTGCCGCTGCGTTTGCGCCGGTGCGGATGCTGCTCTGCCTTCCCCTGATGCACATGTGAGCCCCCCCTCCCATGCCCACCCTCCTTCCCAGGCTTTTCTTCCTTCCCAAACTTCTCTCCATACTCTTGCCCAAACGCCATCACATGCGTATCTGTGCCTCGATGGCCGTGCTTGTGCTGATGGCTGTGGTGGTGGTGGTGCTGCTGCGGCCGATGCTTCTTCTTCTTCTCCCCCTCCTTCTCCTCCTCCTCCTCATCAACCTTCTGATGGTGGTGGTGGTGGCGCTGCCGATGCTGCTTCTTCTTCTCCTCTTCCTCCTCCTGATCATCATCCCGCTCGGCCCTTCGTTCCTTCGCCTTTGCTCCTTGCACTCCCAGCCTCTCCCCTCCTGCCTTCCCGCCCCCCCCATCCCCATCGCTCCCCTCCCTCCCATCCCCTTTATTGAGCTCCCTGCCGGGTCCTTTTGAGAGCTTCAGCCTGCCATCCCTCCCCTTAGAGAGCTTAAATCTGTGCTTTCGCTTCCCTCCTCTCTTCCTTTCCCCTACAAACCTCTCACCTTCCACCATCTCTTCGCCCCCCCTCTTCCGCAACTCTTTCCCTCTTTGCCCTCCCCTTTTCCTTCCCCCCTTACCCGCCCTCTCTGCTGCTGCAAACTCCCCAGCCTCTCCCCCAACCCTCTCACTATCGCCATCGACCCATATCCCCTCCACTTCCTCCTCTTCCTCCTCTTCCTCCCCCTCCAATACCACTTCCTCCTCCCCTTCACCCATCCTCCTCTTCCCCTGCTCCTCAACTCTTTCAACCTCCTCAAACTCCCTCTTCCTCTCCCATAACTCCCTCCTACCACTCTCTCTCACATACTGCACTTCTTCCTCCTCTCCCTCCTCTCCCTCCTCTCTCTCCACTCCCTCCACTCCATCCACGCCATCCCCTTCCCGATCCCCCACCTCCCCCTCTCCCTCCTCTTTCTCTCCCTCCTCTTTCTCTCCCTCCTCTTTCTCTCCCTCCTCTTCCTCTTCCTCCCTCTCTTCCACCCCCCTCTCACCCACTTGCCCCTTCAACTCTTCCTCCTCCTCATCACCACCCTCCTCCCCTTGTCCTCCCACTCCCTCTTCGAGCACACGCACCCCATCCTCCTCCCCACCCTCCCCTCTCTTGAACTCCCCTTCTTCTTCCTCGTCCTCTTCCTCCCCCTCCCCCGCTCCCTCTCCCTCCTTCCAACCCCCCACCTCGACAGCCTTGGCCGAACCTCCTTCCAAGCCTCCCTCTTCCTCAATTGCCACCTTCCTCCGCTTCCGAAGCGCAGGCTTGGCAGTGGTAGCCGCGGCCACAGCCACCTGCCTCGAGTTCGCCCTCAGCCACGTCACCACCTCCCATGGATCCTCGACCAGTCGCGGCCACTCCTCCTCCTCGTCCATCCTATCAAACAGCGCCAGCTCAGCATCCCCCCGGGCAATCATGCGGTTTACCTCGCGCATGGAGGGTACATCGGGAACCGCCTCCTGGTACCGCTCTACATCCTTTAGTAACGCCTCAAGAGTTATCCGTCTCTCTTCCTGCGTCGTGCGCTGGTCGAACCGCCCAGCGTTGATCACCTCGTCTGCCATCTCAATCTTGTGCTGCTGAATCTTGGTGCGAACCAGCGTCTCGATCGACCCTAAGTACCGCGACCCACCTTCTCCTCCTCCCCCTCCTTTTCCTTCCCCTCTTCCTCCCCCTCCTCCCCCTCCTTTTCCTTCCCCTCTTCCTCCCCCTCCTCCCCTTCCTCCCCTTCCTCCCCTTCCTCTCCCCCTTCCTCCTACTCCTCCCCCTCTTGTACTCGCATCCCCCCCTGCTCCTGCTGCTTTTCCTCCCCGTGCTGCTGCTGCTGCTGCTGGGGGTGAGCGGGGAGAGTGGCCTCCCCTCTTCCTCTTCCTACATCTCCCCTCTCTCCTCCCCCCTCCACCCCCCTCCCCCTCTCCCCCCACCCCTCCTCCCCTCTCAATCTCATCCTCTTTACAGTACGCTGCAGTAGCATCTGTAACCGCTTCAAGGTACATCACCAGAACCTCCCTCTTCTGCCCGATTCTATGCGCCCGAGCCACCGCCTGTTCCTCGTTCTTAGGGTTCGGGTCCGGATCATATATCACCACCGTATCCGCACTCTGAAGATTCAGCCCCCTCCCCGCCGCCCGAATACTCAGCAAGAAGATAAAATTCTCCGACCCGGCCTTGTTAAACTCGCCAATAGCAGCCTCCCTGGCGTCTAGAGGCGTGGAGCCATCTATCCGGCAGTAGTTAAGGCGCCTCCACCTCAAATAGTCTTCTAAAAGGTCTAGTAGCTTGGTCATAGTCGAGAATAGTAGCACCCGGTGGCCCGTGCGGTGCAGTTTAAGCAGGACTCGATCTAAGATATAGAACTTGCCGCACGTGCGCACGATCACATCTGGGCTGTAGAAAGTGTAACCGCCGGGGTTACCACCGCCTGGAGCATCATAGAATTCCCCTCTGTCTCCAGTAGCAGCAGCACCAGAATCGGAACCAGCACCAGCAGCACCACCACTACCAGCACCACCACCAGCAGCGGTAGCAGGGGCAGAAACTGTGAGGTCATACGAGGTGTAGGTCAGAAACGGGTGATTAACCACCTTCCGTAACTCCATGCACCGGTTCTGCACCGGCACAAACTCCCGCACACTCCTCTGCACCGTGCTCCCGCTGCTCTTCCCCGCCGCCACCCGCCGAGCCTCCTGCTCAGGGTCGGTCCGCAGCGTACCTGTGGCCCGGACCCAGTCGTAGATCGCAGCCTGGCAGGCGGAGAGCGGGCAGCGGAGCACCACAGAGGTCTTCTTGGGGAGGTTGCCCTCGACGTCTTGCACCATGCGGCGGAGCATGAAAGGCTCCAGAATCTGGTGCAGCCGGTGAATCACGATCACCTTCTTCTCGGTCTCCAGCCAGTCCAGCTCGTCTGCTGCTGCTGATCCCGCACCCGCCGCACCCCCTCCCGCTCCTCCTCCTCCTTTGGTGTCTTTTTGGAAGGGCGAGGCGAACCAATCGTTGAAGACCTTGCTGGAGTCAAACACGTCCGGCAGGAGCAGATTGAGGAGCGACCAGAGCTCCCGCAGGTCGTTCTGCGTGGGAAAGGGAGGAGGAGGGGGGAACATGTGGCGGGGGGGGAGGGGGTTGGGAGTGGGGCGAACCAGTCGTTGAAGACCTTGCTGGAGTTGAACACGTCTGGGAGCAGCAGATTCAAAAGCGACCAAAGCTCCCGCAGGTCGTTCTGCGTGGGAAGTGGAGGAGGAGGGGGAAACAAATGGGGGGAGGGGGGGTGAGAGATGACAGGCGAAACTTTGCTGGAGTCGAACAAGTTGGGGAGCCGCAGGTTTTGAGGCGCCTCAAAACTGTGCTGGAGTCGAACATGTTGGGGAGCCGTAGGTTTTGAGGCGCCTCAAAACTTTGCTGGAGTTGAACACGTTGGGGAGCCGCAGGTTGAGCAGCGACCAGAGCTCCAGCAGGTCGTACTGATTTCGCAAAAAGTTGAGAGGGCAGAAGAAGGGGGGTGATGGGGTCGAACGAGGAGAGGGAGAGGAGGCGGGCGGGGATGCTCAAACACGAGGCTGAGTAGTGACCAGACCAGAGGTCTCCGTGTGGGCGAGGCAGAAGGGAATTGATGGGATTCAAAGAGGGGGGGAGTGTGTGTGTGTGTGTGTTGGGGGGGGGGGGGGGGGTTTGAAAGAAGACGGGGTAGCGCCAGTCCCCACTGCCTCTGAAACCTTAAACCCCAAAATCCGAACCCTCACCTCACCTGGAGTGGACTCCCAGTGAGCAGCAGTCGCCTCTGCCCTGTGAAGCGATCCAAATCCTTCGATAACAGCGAGTTCCTGTCTCGAAAAACAGGTAGTGCCTGCCGGCTCCATGTCGTGCTTTTGAGGCGCCTCAAAAGCGAACAACAGGTAGTGCCTGCCGGGTCCATGCCGGCCCAAGAGCCTCAAACCCTAAATCTCCAGAGCCTACTCACCAGCAGCGGCGTGCCAGTGAGCAGCAGCCGAGGGAAAGATAGCGCCTCCTCCTTCGCTGCACTTTGAATCTATCAAAACCACGAGACAGCCGGGAGCCTCTGTATCTTTCCTGCGGTGCGACTCATCGATCACCAGGTAGCACCCTAAGTGGGAAAATTCGCTTTGGTTCCCCAGCGTTTTGCGAAAATTCGTAAGCGTAAATTCGTGTTTGCGAATTTACCTGAAATTCGCGAAACGCTGGGGGGAATTTTTGGGGCAGCCTGGACAAAAAAAAGAGAATTTATCCGTGGCCTCGCCAATTCGCGATTCCAACTTTTGACACCCCAAACATGCTTCCAACCCCTCCCAAGCTGCCAACCGCATCTAGAAAACCAAACCCATCACGCATCTCACGCTGCTCTACCCAGACCAAACCAAACCCAACTCACGCTACTCATCATCACGCACCACACACCTTACGCAACCTTATCACGCATTTCACGCTACTCTACCAGAGGTAGCGCTAACCTAATCCCTCTGCGTCTTAGCTAGCTGATCAAGTTGAAGCACAGACTTCAGCTTACCGCACGAGAATCCGAGCTGCAATGTTGAGCCTCCCAGATCAGGGCGCTAGTGAGGACACGACGGGCGATGTATCAGGTTGAACTTCGAAAAGCAATATTTATTTTGTGCTAAAACGTTCTTGCTTGAAAAGTGTTGCACTGACAGACACTCCCACACCCCCCCCCGGCCCAACCTACCCGGGAACCGTTTTTTTGCCTGCCCGGGCAATTTTTTTCTGCCCGGGCTGAACGAATTTCCCAGCGAGTTTAAAATGGGGCCCTGGCGTATGGGCGAATTTACGCCAGCGTAAATCCGCTAAAGAATTTACGCGGAACGCGAATTTTCCCACCACCAGTTCACGTGGGCCAATAAAACCCGAACCGCAGCCCCAAACACTCAAATCCTACCTGCAGCGGCGTGCCCTAGAAAGAAAATTGAGCCCCTGGTCCCCCTCACCCTCTCCCCCTCTCATCCTCTCCCCCTCACCTGGAGTGGCGTGCCAGTGAACAGTAGCCTTTTGAGGCACCTCAAAAGTCGAACCCCAGCCCCAAACACTCAAATCCTACCTGCAGCGGCGTGCCCTAGAAAGAAGCTTGAACCCCCAGTCCCCCTCTCATCCTCTCCTCCCCCTCACCTGGAGTGGCGTCCCAGTGAGCAGTAGCCTTCGCTGCACTCTGAACCGGTCCCAGTCCCTTGATAGCCTTGAATCTCTGTCTTTCATTCTGTGCGCATCGTCGATGACCAGGCAGCGCCAGTCCACACGGGCCCTGGAACCTTAAAACCTCAGTCCCTCTGTCTCCCTAAACCCCTCACCTGGAGTGGCGTGCCAGTGAGCAGCAGCCTTCGCTGCACTTTGAACCTGTCCAGGTCCCTTGATAGCCTTGAATCTCTGTCTTTCATTCTGTGCGCCTCGTCGATCACCAGGTAGCGCCAACCCACCCACTACCCCTAGAAGCATAAACCACGAAACCTGTAACCCTCACCTGCAGTGGCGTGCCAGTGAGCAGGAGTCGCCTTTGCACTCTGAACCTGTCCAGGTCTCTTGACAGCCTTGAATCTCTGTCTTTCATGCGGTGCGCCTCGTCGATCACCAGGTAGCGCCAGTCCACGCGGGAGAGGCGGGCACGATCGCGCATGATAAACTCAAAGGTGGTCACCAGCAGGTTGAACTTCATTGGGGCTACCTCCTGGGAATACGGAATGGGGAAGTGGGCACGAGAGGGAGAGGGGGGGGGGGGGGGGGAGGGGGAGGATAGGAGGATGTTTGGGGCTACCTCCTGGGAATAAGGAACGGGAAAGTGGGCACGAGAGGGAGTGGGGGGGGGAGGGGGGGGGAAGTGGGGATGATGAACTCAAAGGTGGTCACCTCACCAGCAGGTTGAACTTCATCGGAGCCTTTCATTCTGGGAATAAGGAATGGGGAAGTGGGGACGAGAGGGAGGAGGGGGGGAGGGGAAGGAGGTCGTCTGAGGCACCTCAAGAGCCCACGCGGGAGAGGCGGGCGCGATCGCGCATGATGAACTCAAAGGTGGTCACCTCACCAGCAGGTTGAACATCATCGGAGCCACCTCCTGGGATGGAGGGGAAAAGAGGAGGGTTGGTGAGGACGAGGGGGGAAGAGACCGGAGTCTGCGGCTGCGCATCATGAAGATCCCGATTCCCGTATCCCTGCACACGTTCGGTAGAGGTGGGCCAGAATGCAGGCAGGTAGCGCCTGGTGCATAGAGGCATATTTGCACCAGGCAGGCAGCGCCTCCCACATACCGTGTGTGCAATTCTGACTACCAGTCGACCCACCCTCACTCCCACCTAATCCAGAGGTGATAAGATTCACACACTCACACCCACACCCTCACCTTGGCGTACAGCTTGGCGCGCTGCTCTTTGCCCCTCACGCAGAACACCGAAAACACCCCTGTGATTCATTCTGCCTGGCGCTGCTCTTGGGGCAGCAATTCATTCTGTTCCCTGCTCCTGGCGTTCCAAGCTACACACACCACACACCACGCCTCACCTTGGCGTACAGCTTGGCGCGCTGCTCCTTCCCCCCCACGTAGAACACAGCTGAGACAGAGGGCAGCCAGGCATGCAGCTCTGACTTCCAGTTCACGAGCACCGCGTTGGGGACAATGATGAGGTGCGGGCCGTAGTTGTTCTTGTGCTCCATGAGATAGGCGATTAGTGCCATGACCTGTTAACAGAGGGGAGCAAGGAGAAGGGGGCACCGAGGGACGAACGAGGGACCGCTAGCCTTTCAGTTGACGAGCACTGCGTTGGACACGATGATGAGGTGCAGCGGGCCGTAGCTGTTCTTGTGCGCCATGAGGTAAACGAGGAGGGCCATGACATGTTGTGACGGGCGGGGGGGGAACAAGGAGGCCAGAGAGGTGCGTGAGGTACCGTAGGCCTTCCAGGTACCGTAGGCCTTCCAGGTACCGTAGGCCTTCCAGGTACCGTAGGCCTTCCAGGTACCGAGCACTGAGTTGGCTCCATCAGATAGGCAAGGAGTGCCATCACCTATTGCTGGGGCACATGAAATTACGCGACGAACTCACTCCCACGCGACACGTTTTTGGGTTACCTCAGAAACAAGGAGAAGTGCCCCGCCCTGCAACGTCCCTGCAAAGGAGGGATCGACCGCATGCTCTTTGCACAGGGCGGCGCACTTCTCCTTGTTGTCGCGTGAGACCATCGCCGCTTTCTTAATTTCGTCATCAAAGAGAAACAGGTACTCGAACCGCATTTTCCAGGCTGGATCATGGCGGGAAGCAAGTTTTTGATGGAGCAGACTGCCGTAGCTGGCCTTCTACTCAATCAGATACCTCACCTGATAAAAAGAGAGTCAGTTACGACCAGGTCCCTATAACCCCCGTTCCAGGTGCTGCACCTACCAGCACCGTACTGCACCCACCTGCACTGTCTTCCCCAGACCCATTTCGTCTGCCAGAATGCCGTTGAGCCGGTTGTTGTACAACGAGACCATCCACTGCAGGCCCACCTGGTTACCACCACAGAGAAGGGGTTACAGATAAAGGGAAAGAGGGCAGGGAAGGGATCAATCGGTTGTTGTACGGTGAAACCATCTACTGTACTGCAGACCCACCTGGTTACCACTCAGTAAGATAGGTTACAAAGGGGTTGGAGGAAAAAAGAGAGGAGGAAGAATACGTCGGTCGACCCGCATGGTCTCACACGCGGAACAAGGCATGCGTAGGACCTGGGCGACCCGCATAAGCAGGACTGTACTAGCACCACTCCACTCACCATCTCGTACTCCCTGAGTATCCCCATCCACAGCACGGACTGCTGGTGGGCCATGGCCTCTTTTTGAGGCGCCTCAAAAACGGACTGCTGGTGGGCGATGGCCTCAGGCGGTCAAGGCCTGTGTAAGACCCATGCGGCCTGCAGCACTAGCACCACTCCACTCACCATCTCGTACTCCCTGAGGCTGAGAGCCTCCGTTCGCAGCATGGATGGCTGGTGCGCGATGGCCTCTGAAACCGAGCAGGCATGTTCAACGAATGGAGTGGCCTGCACTAGCGTGACCCGGCTCGCCATCTAATACCCCTACGTGCCCCCATCCACTCACCATCTGGTACTCCCTGAGTGTGGCCATTCACAGCATGGATGGCTGGTGAGTGACTGTGAGACGTTGAGAAGAGCATCTTCAACAACTGTGAAGGCTAAAGTCAGCACTCCACTCACCATCTGGTACTCCCTGCTCCTGAGTGTGCCCATCCGCAGCATGTACGGCTGGTGGGTGATGGTCTCTGAAACCGAACAAGGCATGTGTAGGTAGGGACCATGCAGCCTGCATTACCAGGGCGGCATTACCAAGACGGCATTGCAAGCGTTCCACTCACCATCTGGTACTCCCTGAGTGTGCCCATCCGCAGCATGGATGGCTGGTGGGTGATGGTCTCTGAAACCGAATGGGCCAGCTTGTAATACCTGAAAGGGACAGCGGTGAAAGGGATGGTGGAGAAAGCGACGGCGGAGAAAGCGACGGCGGTGAAAGGACAAGGCCTTAGAGAAGGGAAAGATATGAGCCCAAAGAGCCTCGAGCAGCAAAAACGAAGGGAGAATGAACCACAAATTCATCGTTTGAAAGGATCCCCCCTCCCCCCGACAGAATCGGCCTCACTCACTTGGACACGGCAGCCGCCCCTGTCTCTCCACCATCCCCATCCATCTCCGGACCATCCCTGCGAGACAGGCCTGCCACCACCCTCTGCACATACGCCTCCACCTCCTCCTCCCCCATGCCCTGAGGGAGAGAGAGGGGGGGAGGGCGGAAGGGGGCGGGATGGAGTGGGGAAGAGGGTTAGATCGTTGCGAGACAAGCCAGCCACCACCCTCCGCACATGCACCTCCATTGATCTCCTCCACACTCAAGCCTGCTCGTGCGTGTGTCTGTGGCAAGGGAGAGGGAAAGGAAGGGAGGTGTTATAAGCAGGGAAAACGGTCCTATAGTCTGACATGCCCTGCGCCATCCTCTCATCCCTCCCTCCTACCCCTTCCCCGCCCCTGCCCCCACCCCTGCTCCTCCTCCTCATTCGTCCTCTTCCCCTGCTTTTCTTTCTCACCTTTTCTCTCGCCTCAGCAGCAGCAGCCACAGCAGCCTCCTCGATCTCCTGCACACTCTTAGCACCACAGATGCCATCTCCCACCCTCGTACCTCCCTTCTCACCTTGAACCCCTCCCCCCCCCTTCCCCCTTCTCACCTTCTCCCTAGCCTCGGCAGCACCAGCCACAGCAGCCTCCTCAATCTCCTGCACGCTCTTAGCCGCACGGATCTTCCCTCCGAGCTTCCTCAGATACTTTTGAGGCGCCTCAAAAAGATGACTTTTGAGGCGCCTCAAAAGTCCCTCAGAGCTTCCTCAGCTCGGCTACTCCTCTGTCTGCCCCAGAAACGAGCTCAGCTCAGGCCCTCACCACCAACATCCCAATCAACGCAAGCTACCTCCCGCCCCTGCCCCCCCCCCTTGTCCGCCCCAGCTCCCCCGCCCCGCTCCCGCCCCTGCACCTCCTCATTCGTCCCCCCTTTCTCACCTTTTCTCTGGCCTCAGCAGCAGCAGCCACAGCAGCCTCCTCGATCTCTTGCACGCTCTTCGCAGCACTGATCTTCCCCCCGAGCTTCCTCAAATACTCCTCTGTCTGCCCCAGAAACGAGCTCAGCATCTCAAACCGCTCCTTCGCCCCCTTCCCCACCCCCGCCTTCCCCTTCTCCTCCTCCAACATCGCCCTATAAGCATCCATATCGTTACTCTTTAAAAGCATTTCCACCCGCCGCTGCCGCTCCTCCTCTCGCCTCCTCGCCGCCTCCCTCGCGGCCTGCTCGTGGAATCGCACTACGTGCCGGTTCCGCGCCGCCCGCCCGTCGCGCGCCGCCAGCTGGCGGTCGGCGAGGATCTGGCGCCGGGCAGCGAAGACAGCCTTGAGGAGGCGGTCGCGGGCGGCACGGCGGGATAGCGCGTGGGATTTTGCGATGTCGGCGCGCTGGCGGTGCGCCCAGCGCAGGAAGGAGCGGTAGGGGCGGTCTGGCATGGCTTGTATTTCCTGCTCCTCCTCAATCAGCTCCTGACGCACCTTTGCCTGCATAAGTTAAGTGATTCGCGTGTGGGGGAGGAGGGGGAGGATGGGGGAGAAGGGGGAGAAGAACGTTTGACATGGCACAGGCATGCGCCCAGCACAGGAAGGAAGGAGCGGTTTGACACCTGAACACCTGAAGGAACACCTGACCCACCTGAAGGCGGAACACACCTGAAAGTCTGAGAGTCGAAGCATTTTCTGGTGGATTTGCAGTCTGAGGCGATCCCTGGGCGTCAGCACCACCTCAGACCCAGCAGCAGCAGCAGCAGCAGCCGCAGCAGCCGCCGCAGCCCCACTGGCAGCAGCATTTGACTTGTTATCGCTCCCTCCCTGCCCCCCCTTCGCACCTTCCGCTCCTCTCTCCTCCCTCCCGTCCTCCCCTCCGTCTGCCGCCAGCGGCAGCAGCGGCGGCAGGTCCTTGTCACAAGCAGGAGCGGGGGGGGAATCAGCTAGAGAAATCGGCTCGGAAGGAGGGGGAAACACAGGGAAAGGAGTATCCCCAGAAGACAACTCTTCAGTCAACTCCAATGTATAGCCAGGAGCAGCAGGGGCATGACCAGCAGGAGCACCCCCCAGCAGCCGGTCGATCTCTCTGAGCCGCGCATCCCTGTTGGCCCGCACCATGCGCCCCACCTCCTCTCTCATGAGCCCCTGCACGTCCACCCCAAACCGCACCTGCCGCAGCGCCGCCCGCACCTGCTCCTGACTCATGCGGCTTATAACCTCCCTTCTTGCTGCTGCTGCTGCTGCTCCTGGCGCTGCTGCTGCTGCCGGTGCTCTTCCTACCCCTCCTAGCGCCCCTAACCCTCCTGTTGCCCCTGGTGCTCCTATTTCCCCTCTTGCTGCTCCTCCTGCAGTTCCTCCTGTATCCGCCCCTTCTGTTCCTCCCACTTTCCTTTCGGTTGCCGGCCCTCCTGCTCCTCCTGCTACCCCTCCTGCTCCTCGTGCACCCCCTGCCGCTGCTGCTCTTGACCCATCCACACCCTCCCCTACCGCACCGCCCACAACGATCTCTTCAACAGCCGCACCGCTTCCCACCGCACCCCCCACTACAGACCGCATCAGGGCGCTAAACCCCTCCCTCTCTCCTGCAAACCCCCCCCCTGCAACACCCCCCACTGCAGCATCCCCCATACCCTTGTCTTTAGCTACAGCAGCACGAATAAGTGCCCCAAACCCTAGAGACTTCCCAGCAGCAGCCACAACAGCACCAGCAATGGCAGCAGGAGTGGGGGGCGGAGGGGGCGTTGGAGGCTTGGGCACAGCTGCGGCTCGTGCCGAACCTGCTCCCGAACCTCGGCCCGGACCTCTTGTCGAGCCTGGACCACCAGCGACAGTAGGTGTCACACCAGCAGCAGCCTTGGATGTGTCTGCAGCAGCAGAAGAAGCAGGCTGGGTTGCTGATCCACCTTTTACGGCTGCTGCTCCTGCTGGCCCTCCCTTAGCACCTGAACCCGTCTTCTTATCCCCTCCTTCCTTGCCAGACGCTAAGATAGCCATGGCAGCAGCTGTAGCGGCAGCAGCAGAACCAGCAGCTATAGAACCTCCCAGAACTTTACCGCTGCCAGCAGCAGGGGGCTTTTGCTGGGCTCCTGCTTTCTGCCTGCTCAGGTTGGCCTTTGGGGCATTCTGCGTTGCAGCAGAGGCAGGCCCAATGGTCGACGCAGCTAGGGCATAAGGCCCTGCACCCGTCGCAGTTGCTGCTGTTGCTGTTGCTGCTGCTGCTGCTGCTGCTGCGGCTGCAGTCACAGCAGCAGGACCCATTATCTGAGCTTTCATTTGCGCCTTCAGCTGCTGCTGCTGCTGCTGCTGCTGCTGCTGCTGCTGCTGCTTGCCTGCAGTGGCTGCAGCAGCAAGCACTTGAGAACCCCCTCCCTGCGAACCCACCTGCTCCTTGTCTCCCTTTCCCTTACCCTTCCCTTCTCCCTCCCCTCCCCCCACCTTTGCCGGCTGTTTCTCCCCACCTTCTCCCCCCTCCTTCCTCTTCCGCTCCTCCTCCTCCTTCTGCTTCTTCTCTTTCTCCTGCTGCTGCAGCAGCAGCCTCTGTTCCCTAAGCTCCTTCCTCCTCCGTTTCTTGGCGTCTGCCTTCCGCTGCTTCCTCTCCTCGTCTGTCAGAAGCACCCGCCCTCCTCGCCCAATCACCCTACCTGCTGTAGCAGCAGCAGCAGCAGCTGTAGCAGCAGCAGCAGCAGCAGCTGTAGCAGCAGAACCCCCTGCTGTAGAAGCTACTGCAGCTGGGGCAGTTGCACTGGCTGCAGGAAGGCCGCTGCCTGAGGCAGCAGCAACAGTCGCGGTGGCAGCAGGAGAAGCAGCAGGAGGAGTAGCAGCCGGAGCAGAAGCAGCGGCACCTGAAGCTGAAGCCAAAGCAGAAGCATCAGCAGCTGCAGTGGTGGCTGCTTGTGCTTGTGCCTGAACGCCCTTCTGCCGTTGCTTCTGTTGCTGCTTCTGCTGCTGCTGCTGCTGCTTCTGTGCTGCTTGCCTCATCAATGCAGCAGCAGCAGCAGCAGCAGTAGCAGTAGCAGTTGCGCCAGCAGCACCAGTCGTTCCTGTGGTAGCAGATACAGAGCCAGTCCCAGCCATTACACCTGGCAAGCCACCACCTACAGTCACCCCCTTTACAACACCATCTCCTCCTTGTGCCACTGCTGTGGTAGCCACTGCTGCCCCCACGCCCTTTACGCCCATGCCAGCAGCACTACCAGCAGCACTACCAGCAGCATTACCAGCAGCACTACCAGAAGTGCCAGCACCCACAGCACGACCACCAGTGCCAGCAGCTCCAGCAGCTGAACCTGCAGCAGCAACAGATGCAGAAGCAGCAGCAGCAGTGGCAGCGGCAGCAGCAGTGGCAGCAGTGGCAGCAGTGGCAGCAGTGGCAGCAGTGGCAGCAGTGGCAGTGGCGGCAGTAACAGCAGCAGCAGTAGCAGGAGTGGCAGCAGCGACAGCAGGCTGTGCGCGTCTAAGGTTGGTTGGCAGCGGGGGAGGAGTGATCGAGCTGAGAATCTCTGGAGGCAGCTGCTGATCCCCTCGCTGGAAACGAGGGCGGGGGAGGGGGGGAAGTTGGGGGAAGGCACGGGGGGGGTGGGGGGGAGAGAGGGAGGGAGGTAGGGAATCGGGAGAGGGAAAGAAAGGAGGGGCGATTGAGTTGAGAATGTCTGGAGGCAGCTGGAGATCCCCTCGCTGGAAACAAAAGGGGAAAGGGGGGGGGGAAGGGGAGGGGTGGGGGGGAAGGGGGGAGGGGAGGAAGGTAGACAGGGTATGGTGGCGGTGAAAGAAAGGAAGAACGAGTTGAGCTGAGAATCTCAAGGGGGGAGCTGGGGATCCCCTCGCTGGAAACGAAGGGGGGAACCGGGGGGAATAAGGGGGGGGGGGGGTGTGGGGGGTTGTGAAGACAGGGTATCGCGGTGGTTAGAGAAAGGAAGAACGAGATGAGCTGAGAAAGTCTGGAGGAGGCTGCACTGCAGATCCCCTCGCTGGGAACAAGTGGGGAGAGGAAAAGATCTCAGAGGGTGGGGGAGAAAAGGAGGGGCGGGTTGAGGATCTCTGAAGGCAGCTGCGGATTCCAACGTTGGGAAGAGAGGAGGGGCAGGGGGTAAAGGCCAGTTAAACCAACTAAAAAACAGAGGGGAGAGAGAGAGAGAGACAGTATGAAACCTATGTGAGGTTTTTCGCCCTAGCAGTCGAAACCTATGGGGCCCTCGCCCCGTCCACGGCAGCCTTCCTCAAGCTTCTTGCTGACCACTCGGCCCTCGTTCGCTTCCGCTCGAACCCACTTACCACGCCGGCGAAGAAGCTCTCCTCTCATTTCCGCCAGCGCTGGTCCGTCCTCTTGCAGCGGCTTCAAGCGTCTACAATCATCAGCCGGGCCGGGGCAGCAGTCCAGGCGGCATACCCACAACCCCAAGAGGATCCCTGGGCACCTTACCTGGGCGACCTTTACGCCACCCTCGACGCGGAGGGGGAATAGAACCTGTGGGGCAAGGGGGGGGGGCTACAGCCCGGGAGTTTGGGGCAGGTAGTGTAGGACTTGGGGCTTCGTTCTGTTGACTTTGCCTGCTTGTCTCTTGTTTCTCGTTCCTGTAGTTTGTACTCAGGGTTCTATCAATGCGCATGACCGCTTGAGAGAGTATGAAACCAAAGCTTCAGCAGCCGTCTAAATGCAAATACCTGCACAGCACACTATGCCTTCAGCCGTCTGAACGCGAAAAGCTGAGCATCTCACCTTAAGCCGTCTGAAAGCGAATATCTGAGCTCGAAGAACGGTCAACTGGGCTTTGGTGAACCCGTTGGGCTGAACTTGAGACGCCTCGTCCTCTTGCTCCTTCTTTGATTGCTCCTGCTGCTGCTGCTGCTGCTGCTGCTGCTGTGCTGCTGCTGCTGCTGCTGCTGTGGTGGCTGCTGCTGTTGCTGCTCTTTCTTGCCCTGCTGCTGTTCCAGCTGCTGTTGCTGCTGCTGCTGCTGCTGCTGTTTCTTCCTCTGTCTCTCAGTTTGCTTCTTCTTTGCCTGTGCTTTCTTGCCTGTTTGCTCGGGCTCTTGCTGTTGCTGCTGCTGCTGCAATCCTTGTAACTGCTGCTGCTGCTGCTGCTGCTGCTGCTTCTTCAGCAATTCCTGCTGCTGCTGCTGCAGTTGCTGCTGTAACTGGTGCTGCTGTTGCTGTTGCTGCAATTGCTCCTGTAATTGACGCTGCTGTTGCTGCAACAGTTGCTGCTGCTGCTGTTGCTTGAGTTGCTGATGGCGTTGCTGCAGAAGCAAAAGCTGCTGTTGTTGCTGATATTGTTGTTGTTGCTGCTGCTGCTGCTGCTGCTGCTGCTGCTGCTGCTGTGAAAGCTGTTGCTGCTGTGGGCTCGAATGCTGTTGCTGTGCCTGGTGCAATAGCTGCTGCTGCTGCTGTTGCTTCTGCTGCTGCTTCTGCTGTTGTTGCAGTTGCTGCTGATGCTGCTGCTGCTGTTGGTGCTGCTGCTGCTGTTGCTGCTGTTGCTGTTGCTGTTGCTGTTGCTGTTGCTGTTGCTGTTGCTGTTGCTGTTGCTGTTGCTGTTGCTGTTGCTGTTGCTGTTGCTGTTGCTGTTGCTGCCGCTGCTGCTGCTGCTGTTGCTGTTGCTGTTGCTGTTGCTGTTGCTGTTGCTGTTGCTGTTGCTGCTGTTGCTGCTGTTGCTGCTGTTGCTGCTGTTGCTGCTGTTGTTGCAGTTTCTGTTGCTGCTGCGACTGCTGCTGCTGCCCTTTCTGCTGCTGTTGTTGCTGTTGCTGTTGTTGAAATTTCTGCTGCTGGTGCTGCTGCTGCTGTTGCTGAAGCTGCTGCTGCATCTGCTGCATCTGTCTTTGCCTCTGAATCTGT
Organism: Closterium sp. NIES-67; assembly: GCA_027943415.1. Lineage (NCBI taxonomy): Eukaryota > Viridiplantae > Streptophyta > Zygnematophyceae > Desmidiales > Closteriaceae > Closterium > Closterium sp. NIES-67. Next base: position 663 of record BQMB01001723.1, on the reverse strand, counting down.
AACAAAAGCTGCTGCTGCTGCTGCTGCTGCTGCTGCTGCTGCTGCTGCTGCTGCTGCTGCTGCTGCTGCTGCTGCTGCTGCTGCTGCTGCTGCTGCTGCTGCTGCTGCTGCTGCTGCTGGTTTCCACCTGTTCCCCCTTGCACAGCAGCAGAAGCAATCGTTTGCCTGCCTTGCGACCCCTGCACCCCCTGTGCACCTTGCATGCCTTGCATACCTTGCACCCCTTGCACTCCCTGCGCCCCTTGCACCCCTTGCACCCCCTGCGCGCCTTGCATGCTGGGCATCATCATCATCTTGCCAGAGGCGGCAGCCTGCTGCGCCAGCACCCATCCAGCCTGCCCCATAACGCCCTGCCCCATACCGCCCTGCCCCATACCGCCCTGCCCCATAACGCCCTGCCCCGCACCAGCCTGACCCATGACGCCCTGCTTCGCACCAGCCTGCCCCATAACGCCCTGCCCCGCACCAACCTGCCCCATAACGCTCTGCCCCATACCAGCCTGCCCCATAACGCTCTGCCCCATACCAGCCTGCCCCATAACGCTCTGACCCATAACGCCCTGCCCCGTACCAGCCTGGCCCATAACGCCCTGCCCCATACCAGCCTGCCCCATAACGGTCCGACCCATGAGCCCTCCAGTGCCCGCAGCAACAGCCATACCA